>SJXQ01002002.1:61494-74735 GCA_006408695.1 Aepyceros melampus
CTCCACCATGGCCCCTGTGTCTCCTGTTCATCCTTCCAGACCTGTCTGTCTTGGCCATCTCTCTGCCTATCTCTCTTGCCCATCTGCCTGCTTCCTTGGGGCAGCTGTTCCTCCCCTGCTCGGATCACTGACTGGCTGCCCTGACCGCTGGGTGAACACCACGAACCAGGTCCTGTCCCTCGGTCACAGGGTTGCAGTGATGTCTGGGTGTCCTGCTTTGCATTCGCCCTAAACAGACTCCAAAACAGGATGTGAGTGCAAATAGTTTATTGAGATGATCCCAGGAAATACCAGAAGGAGGGAGAGGAGGGAAAGGGCCACCTCAGCACCTGGAGTGAAGCCCCGGGGGTCTCTGGGAGCCAGTGTTACCACCCTGAGGGGCGCAGGAGCTGGGGTATTTACACTCCAGTTCTTCTGAAGTTATTGGCGTGACTCCATGCTGATACTGTGCCATGCCCAGGGCAAAGGAGTGTCTGTGCCGGAAGCTGACAGGACAGGGCATGGCAGCATCTGCCAAGGTGGACATGCGGCCTGAGCCCAGGCCTGGGCTTTCCCTGGGATTTTGCTTCTCAATTTGAAGCCAGGCCGGAGATGTGACCTGTTGAATCATAGCTACCAGTGGCCACCTACTCTGCCTCATGGACTGACCAGAGGTGCCAGGCAGAGCCCCGAGAGGAGAGGGAGGTCAGAGGAGGGGTGGTGACCATCTTCTCTGAGGTCCTGGTCCCGGGCGTATCTGAACCTGTCTCTTCCCGGGCCTCCCACTCATAGGAGCCGACACATCACCTCTTTTTCTTCCCCAGTCTGTCCTAATTACCTTTCCATAACCTGCAGCTGGCCCTGCATCACGTCTGTTTGTGAAGCCTCCGTTCACTCCTTGGTCCAGACACCCACCCCCTCTGGGCTCCTTGGAAGCCTCTAGATCCCTGTTGCTGCCCTCAGCACAGAGGACGCATTGACCATCCACCCGGGGTCCCTCAGTCAAACGGCTTGTCTCATGTCTGCTTTATTCATCTCTCTCTTTTTTTTTTTTTTTTCCAGAATGCCTGGTCCAAAGAAAGTCCTCAGTAAATGTCATCAAATAGAATGAAAAATGAACTCCAGCATTCATTTATTTTTAAAAACCTATTTACATTTTCTGCTTGTATTACTTCTTGTGGGGTAACTCAAGGTGGATAAATTTGCTGTTCACTGTTGGCTGAAGAATTCCTTTCATTTGCTCAAAACTACCTCTCTCGAACTTTAAGGGGGTGCCCATCGTATTCTGGGACTCGGTGTTCACTTTTCCTACGTGAGTCATCGTTTTTATATAGTTAAATAATACCACAGCTCAGCCTTTGGCTTCCCAATTTCTTCTTGTAAAAAGCCCTCCTCTCTTTACATGGCTAGACTTTCTCGGCTCTTTGCTGGTCTTCTCCTGTACTGGCCCACATGTTGGCATGCAGTAGGTGCTCAGCTAATACTCAGTGGCTAGAAGAATGAATGCACAGATATCCTCAGCGAGCAGAGAGACTCCTGGGCTCACTTTCCCAACCTTCAGGTCCTTGTCATAGTTACGGTTCCCAGAAGCAGATGCTGAGCTGAAGATTTGAGGGCAGACAGCTTATTTGAGATGAGGAAGGAATACAGGAGCTTCCCAGGTGGCGCAGTTGGTAAAGGATCTACCTGCCAGTGCAGGAAAACCTGGGTTTGATCCCTGAGTCAGGAAGATCCCCTGGAAGAGAAAATAGCTAACCCACTCCATTATCCTTGCCTGAAAATCCCACGGACAGAGGAGCCTGGAGTCCTGCAGTCCATGGGATCTCAAGGAGTCAGACATGACTGAGTGAGCACACTCACAAGGAGTACAAGAAGGAGATAAGTCTAGTGATGCAGGAAGGGCAGGAATGTAATGTATATAGCATTATGCTGATGACTGCTGTGTGACCAGCTAGAGAATCTTCTGGGAAATATCCACCTCTGAGTCATCCCAGCTGAGAGCGCAGAGTCTGGGGTATTTACACCCCCATCCCTGTTAGCCACGGTTGGCCAATGTCTCGGGGGCTTAAATCCCAGGCACTTTGGGGCTTTGACTGTGGAGTGACATCTCTTCCCAACAGGGCCAGTCAGATTCTCTCTCTAGGAAGTTGGAACTGGAAGACAACTGGGTACATCCTGCGCTGGTCCCTGGAACAAGGGAGAATTGAGCTCCCATGCTGGCGGGATGGCCATGACCACAGGTGATGAGCAAGGCCAGGCTGCAGAGGGAGAGGGGAGGGACCCCTGCTGTGAGAGGTGAGAGCTGCACAGAAAGTTCTGATAGCACGCTTCGGGGACTAACTTTCATTCTTTGAGGATCTTGGCTGTCCTTGAATTCTACAGTAACCCAGTATCCTACTAGGAAACCCCCTTCTGTGCTTAAGCTGCCTCGAGTGGGTTTCTGTTACATGCTGCTTCAGTTGTTCAAGCTCTTCCCCTAGATTTACACCCCCCACCAAGAGTCACCTGCCAATATAAGACATGGAAATCACCCTTGGGCCCTTCCTCTCCAACAAGTCATGCAAACCCATCCCACCGAGATCCCTGAGGACCACACAACTGGTACCTGTCAACACAGAGGGGTCACCATCTCTCCCACTTCTTTGGTTGTTCTTTCTAAGCTAATACCCATCACAAAATAGTGCCCCCATGTCTCCTTGACTCAAGTTGTTAGAGGTCTTTGATGCTGAATTGAAGCTCAGTGGCTTTGTGGAGCTGCTAAATGGGTGTGGCAGGAACAAACAAGAAGCTGGAACTCCCCAACCCTGGCGCTTGGTGTCCAGCTCAAGGAGCCTCCAATGAAAACAACTGTTAAGAAGACATTGGTGTGAGTTCAAGACCCATCAGTTCTATGGCAGCCACCTCAAGAGACAGGAAAGAGAGACTTTGATCTTTGCTGTGGATGATTAAACTTTCGTGGCCATCTGCAAACCCCTCTATTCTGCAGACGTGTGTGGTCCTCGCATCAGCCCACCTTGGTTCTGAGGGAGCAAGTGGATAAGAGGATGGAACCTCTCCAGGCCCAAGTGTTCCTTTTCCCAGCCTGGGTTCATTATGACCAGACGGCCTTTTCCTTGGTCTCAAAGTCTCCAAGACTTAACTGCTGCCTGGGTGGCACATAGGCTCCTTTGCTGGAATTCCCACAGATGTATGTAGCCAGTCCCTTTCCAAGAGGACCTTTGGGTGCCTCTCAGTTCTTTCTCATCCAGGACCTCCCAGGAGTCCACATTGCCCATGACACACCATTTTTTTCAAATTGAAATGCAGTTTTTTGGAAATCAAAGTCTAATATTGCACAATGATGGAAAAGTTGATGGAAATCAAACATCTCCCTTTGTACTCTGTTGGCCCTAATAACAGTAATATTAACTAATACTTGCTAAGCGCCAGACCCTGTCTGACTAGTTTCCTTATATTAACCATTTAATGCTCATGGCAGCCATGGGAGAAAAAGATGCTGTTATGATCACCCCATTTTACACATGGGAAGCTGAACAAAGGCCAGGCCTGGAGGTGGAGGAGCCAGGATTTGAACTCCGCCCTGCTGGTTCCAGAAAGCTGCAGACCTGGGCTCAAACTGGGTGAGCCAGCTGGGAGGCGATTGCAGCTCAGAGAGGCCAGGTGACTTGAACAAAGACACAGAGCTGGTGGAACCAGGATTCAAGCTCATCCATCTAGACCCTCCTGTCCCTAGAAGGATTGGTTATCCTTCACTGAATGTCTGCTTGGTGCCAGGCACTGTTGATTTGTTTTCACATATTGTGTCTGTTTTTTTAATTCATTGATTTGGCCACACCACATGGCTTTTGGGATCTTGGTTCCCCAACCAGGGATCAAACCGGGGCCTAATGTAGTGAGAGCACAGAGTCTTAATCCCTGGACCACCATGGAATCCCCTGGTGTATCTGTTTTAAAACTTGGGGAGGATTTAAAGCAAGCCTGCAGGTTCTCTGGTCTGTGCCTGTTGAAAAGCTGGGTCCATGCCCTCTCTTCTGTGCTTTGACCAAGGGTGTGGGAGCAGTGGCATTCTCCACTGCCAGGCCATCGAAGGTCCTGCATCTTTTGCCTGGTCTCGGGAGGCTTGCTCTGGGGAAGTAAAAAGTCTGCCTGGAAAGGCCACATGGAGCTCCTGCCACGAGAGTGACAGCTTGGGTATCCGGCCAGATGGGACCTTCCGATGTCTGCAGCCCAGCCAGCATCTGACTGCAGGCACTCGATGAGGCAAGGAAGAACCGTCAGCAGAGCCCATCCCGCACTCCTGACCTGTAAAACCATGAACACGGTGATGTTTCTTTCTTTTTTCTTTAGGTTTAACTTTTTTTTTTAACTGTTAATTCTGTATTGGAGCATAGCTGATTAACAAAAAATGCTGTGATAGTTTCAGGTGAATAGTGAAGGGACTCAGGCATACACATACAAGCACACATTCTCCTCCAAGCTCCCCTCCCGTTCAGACTGCCACATAACATTAAGCAGAGTTCCGTGTGCCGTATAGTAGGTCCTTGTTGGTTATCCATTTTAAATATAGCAGTGTGTACATGTCAGCCACAAACTCCCTAAGTACCCTTCTCTCCATCCTTCCCCCTGGCTATCATAAGCTTGTTCTCTTAAGTCTGTGAGTCTGTTTTTGTTTTGTAAGTAAGTTCATTTGTATCAAGGAAAATGGTTGTTTTAAGCCACTACCTTTTGGGATGGTTTGCTACAGAGCAGCAGTGACCCTAACATCCCGTTTGAGAAATAGTAATCCCATTGAGATGTTAGAAATGAAGTTGCTGAGAAATGTCTAGTGGGTTCACACTGTGGCACGTCCAGCTCCCTGTTCCCCTCAGGCCACTTGGTTTAGGGGCTAAGGTCTCGGACGCGAGTGCTTGCTAGAAGTCAGCAGGCAGCTCTGGGCAGACAAGGAGCAGGTACACAAATGCAGAGGAGCCCACAGAGGGAGAGGAAAGGAGAAGCAGGGAGTGGAGGAAGTGGGGTGTTGGCAGTTCCTTGGTGCAGAGGATGGGGCAGTGGCAGCCAGTCTGGACAGGAGTTGGCACCTTGGCTTGGGGGTGACATTATAAAGAGGTGCCCTCAGGTTGCAGCTCTGCCATGGCGCCCCTGGAACACCTGAGCTGGGGATGGTGTCCCCAGAGCCATCCAGAACTAGCGAGAAGCCCACAGAGCGGCTGCCAAAGGAGGGGGAGGCCCAAGTCAGCCAAACTGGAGATGTTTCGCTGTTGACCACCCCCATCCGCACCCCCACCTGCATGCTGGGCCCGTGAGAAGTCAGTCTGAGTCGCTTCTCTTCCCCTTTGCTGGGGCGAGAGCCGCTTTGTCCCACTCCTCCCTGAGCCCCAGGGTTGATGGTGCTCAAGGCGGCAGCAGGTGAGTGGTGCGAGCGAGTTGAAATCCCGGTGCCTTGTGGCAGGTGGGAGCGTGCCTGCGAGCAGGGAACCAGCGAGGGAAGGGGAGAAGTGAGGCTTTTAGGAAGCTGCCCTGTGTTCCCGAGGCTTAGATGCAGTGTTGCTGTTCAACCAAAGTTTAATTGAAATTACAAATGTAAAATAAAATTTCTCCTCTAGTGAAAAAACAAACGAACAAATCCCAGTACCTCCACTGGGGAGCTGTTCAACCTTGGGAAAGCTACTTACATTCTCTGTACTCTGTTTCTTCGTGGTAGCACCAGCTTTGGAGGGCTGTTGGGAGCAGGGGGGTTTGCGAGGATGATGGGTATGAGGCTGGGTACCTGAGAGGCATCTGCCAGGAATACAGCTCTCTCCTCCCCTTGGATCTGCCCTTTGTCACACCGAGGACGCTGGTTATGAAGCAGTCTGTTTAGCTTACCACTAAATGCCCAGTGCTTGGGACAGAGCTTGACACATAGTAGGAGCTTAATAAGTATTGAGTGAGTAAGTGTTGAGCTGAGAACGATGCTTCAAAGACTGAGAAAAGGAAGAAAAGGAAAAGATGAAAATAAAATGAGTTAAAAAGATAACTTTTTTTTAAAATTGCATTTAAATCTTCAAGTTTTCAGCTTTCTGAATCCTAGTCACACATGCCTGGCCAATCACGGAGGTTCTTCCCTTATATTTAACTCATCCTCCCTGCCCACCCCGCCAGCCAAGTGCTCTGACCATTGACACTCCAGACTCAGATCCCAGTCCCAGAGGGGCATGTCTGTGCCTGCTCACTGCTGTGCAGCGCAGGGGCTGGTGCAGAGTGACTGGATGGGGCTGTTGGAGAAAAGTTGATTCTGAGTGATACGGTGTCTTCACTCAGGAGTAAGTAGCGTGGTGAGGACAGGCTCCCTCGGGCACCAGCACTGCCTGCATACAGTTCAGTTCAGTCGCTTAGTCGTGTCTGACTCTGCGACCCCATGAATCGCAGCACGCCAGGCCTCCCTGTCCATCACCAACTCCCGGAGTTCACTCAGACTCACGTCCATCAAGTCAGTGATGCCATCCAGCCATCTCATCTTCGGTCGTCCCCTTCTCCTCCTGCCCCCAATCCCTCCCAGCATCAGAGTCTTTTCCAATGAGTCAACTCTTCGCATGAGGTGGCCAAAGTACTGGAGTTTCAGCTTTAGCATCATTCCTTCCAAGGAAATCCCAGGGCTGATCTCCTTCAGAATGGACTAGTTGGATCTCCTTGCAGTCTAAGGGACTCTCAAGAGTCTTCTCCAACACCACAGTTCAAAAGCATCAATTCTTCAGTGCTCAGCCCACCAAAATAAAGTCTGACACTGTTTCCACTGTTTCCCCATCTATTTCCCATGAAGTGATGGGACCAGATGCCATGATCTTCGTTTTCTGAATGTTGAGCTTTAAAGCCAACTTTTTCACTCTCCTGTTTCATTTTCATCAAGAGGCTTTTTAGCTCCTCTTCACTTTCTGCCATTAGAGTGGTGTCATCTGCATATCTGAGGTTATTGATATTTCTCCCGGGAATCTTGATTCCAGCTTTTGCTTCTTCCAGCCCACATATAGTAGGTCCACATTAAAAATAAGGGCCACTGGAGAGTCCTTTAGCTCCTGTGGCCTTGCTTTCTTCCTCTGCCGACCAGGGCCTTGGCTACATTTCTCAAAGGTGATTTTTTTCTGGCTCTAAATTCATTGAAGCGTTTACCTACACTGCCAGCTAGGGACTTGGGCACTTCTTCTCCAAGCCTCAGTTGCCTGATCTGTGAAATGGGATCATTTCCATCTCAATGGATTCCTGTGAACCTATACTGAAATAATGACGATTAAGGATTAGCCTGGGCCTCAGCTTTACTGCGTTCATCCAGTAGCATCTTCCTGTCTTCATTTGCACATTGGGAATGTGTGTGTATATGTGTGTCCAGATGGCAAGATGGAAGTTTTCTATCCAGGTGTAGAGGATGGGGATACATTTAGCCAAGTGTATTCTACACCCTAGTTGATGGGGCCCACACCAGTCCCAAGGAGGTAGCTTCTCTTTTCCCATTTTCCAGTTGAGGCGCACAGAAGTGGAATTTGGTAAATTTGCAACCCCCTGGTGGAAAGTGCTTGGCACCGCGCTGGGTGCACCGTTAATTTCTCGATAGAAACGCTGTT
The DNA here is from genome assembly GCA_006408695.1 of Aepyceros melampus. Classification (NCBI taxonomy): domain Eukaryota; kingdom Metazoa; phylum Chordata; class Mammalia; order Artiodactyla; family Bovidae; genus Aepyceros; species Aepyceros melampus. The sequence continues at coordinate 69,069 of SJXQ01002002.1, forward strand.
TTTATGGTCATGATGAGGAAACTGAGCGCGTCCTCCTTTTCTCAAGCCGAGTTTTTAGGACGCGGGTGGTCCTGCCCTCCCGGCGACGCCCCCGACTCGAGGCGCCAGCGCCTCCCGGAGGCCGCCAGGCTCTTAAGTGGGGCGAGGCCGGGAGGGGCGGGGCCGGTGGGGATGGGGGCGGGGCCATGGCGGCGCGACCGCCGGGGGCGTGGCTGCTGGGTCCGGGCAGCCTACAAGAGGCGGCGCGTACGGTCCTCTGACCCACTGCATCTTTCGGCGGCCCGAGAGTCCCTCATCCCTCGACCTGCCCGCTGTGTCCGCTGTGCTCGTGCTGCTGTCTCCGCCACTCCGCACAGGAGACGCCGGCGAGGAGGTGGTTGAGCCCTGCGGAGGGAGGTGAGTGTGCCTTAGATTCCTCTCTCTGCACCGTGCTCTCCACCCCCTCAATCTCCTAGGAGCTGGAATAACCAGAGTAGATGTCATCTCTTAGGGTTTACTGTGCGCAGGCAAGTTAGCTGTGCACGCCTCCTGCATTTCAGAACCGTGCTCGGCGGCATGCCCTTCCTTAGATGGAGAAACTGAGTCTCAGCGAGGGCGAGTTGCTGAGACCTCACATAGGGAACCTGGGACTCAAAGCAGGTCTGACCGCAGAATCGTGATCCCTGAGGCTGTGTGTACTCTTGCCTTCCCTGGGCAATTCGCCAGCATCTATTGCATCCCTGTGTACACCGTGGGCATCAATAAGTGGAGAGCATGTGGCAGGAGTTTGAATGTGTTCTGCCCACATGTGGAGGTGATCCTAGCGGCATGTGTATTCTGCTGGGCAGTTTATAGAGCCACGCCCCTTTACGATAGTGTTTGCGACAAACCTTCCAGGTAGTCTTCCTCTTCCCCTATTTCAGAGGAAGGCACTGAGAGGGTCAGGGAGGTGAAGTGTCCGGGCAGAGTGGAAGCTGGGACCTGGTTCCGTCTGCCTTCAAAGCCCCATAAGGCTGTGGATGTGTCCGGACGTGGCACATGTCCAGTTCTACAGGTTTGGGAAGAGTTCCCGGGCTTCTTCAGCTAGAGTAGGTATCTGTATAAACTTCTGGTAAGGGGAACCTCTGGCAGCTGAGGGCTCAGCTATGGGGTCTGGGAGATCTGCGACCCGCAGTGGAAGAGCCAGGGCCAGCCCCCTGGGCAGTGGAGACCCAGAGCCTCCCTCGAAAGGGCTGGGCTGGTGGACAAGCCAGCTGGCTAATGCCAGCTCATCGAAGTCCTGTTTGAATTGGGTGTCTGTTAGCTGGAAGGTGAGTTACTGCTCTGGTCAAGGGAAGCAGCTGGGAGTTGACAGATGCTCAGCTCACCTTCCAATCAAGAGAGGGCTTGTGAGTTTCCACTTTGAGGCTTTGGGATCCTTGCCCTGGCAGATTAGGGTGAGCCTGCCTTCCCCAGAGGGTCAGGGCATCTAGGGTTTAGAGCCTGACAGATAAGAGGCCAGGATGTGAAGGACAAGATGAAAGGCATGCCCCCTTCTCCAAACAGATCCAGAGGGGAACTCTTGGGCCTATTTGTTTTGTGCACTTGATGGCTGTGTGTGATGCTGTCACCTCAGGTCCATCAGTCTGCACTTAGCCTTCATACTAAGGACTGAGTCTTGTCTCCTTTAAGATACTTCTCTGTCCAATTGCTAATTCCACCTCTGAACCTGACCTTCAAATCTGAGGGATCGTTTTGTTTTAGAGGGGCTCCAGGTAAAACACAGTTAGCAGAGTTGGGGCCAGCCCATCCCTGACGATGCAGTCAGGGAAGAGAATGAGGAGAGTGATCTTGATTTTTACAGTCTCTTAAAAAATAGGAGTAGGGATAGTAATGATCGGTTGTAATCCTATCAACAGCTGACATTCCTCTGGCACTTACTGTGGGCCAGACATGCCTGGGGTTTTACATGGATGACCACTAACTTATTTGTGAGCTGGACTGTCCTCCTTTTTACAAGGAGGAAATTGAGGCTCCGAGTGATGAAGGCATGTACCCAACATGACATGGGCAGGGTCGGGGAGAGCTGCCATCCTAGCCGGGTCCTCACTCAGATCCTGGAAAAAGATGCTGGTCCGATGACTGGCCACATGACTGTCAGCTCAGAGCTTGCTTCTGGGCAAGGCTTCTGCCCTGTGGGGTCTGAATTCCCCGGCCCTGGTTAGGGGTGGGGCTGGAGAGGAGACACTGACATGGGGGCTTGGGATCCACTCTGCCGACAGGTACCTGCATCAATATGCAGGGGCCCTGCTGGGGAACCCAGAGCAATGCCAGCTGCTCCCACAGCCCTGCCTCTGGACTGCCAAGGAGAGCTGGCTGGATGGGGAGAGGCTGGAGCCTCAGGAGCGGAGCATGGGCCTCTGAAGACCCCCATACTTCATCACTCTCTCAGCGACCCCACATCGGATACCTGGGTTTTTCTGTAGGTTGCATTTGAAAACCAGCTTTTAAAGGCAGGACCTCTGAATGTGACCTCTTTGGCCTCATGGGAGCTGGAACATTTCTTTTCTCTGTCACCAGAGTAATTTACTATGTATGGGAGGTGCCTCTGTGTCTGCTTACTCCCAACCTAGGAAGACTCCCCCCGCCCCCGCCTTTTTTGCAGACTCACTGGTTTTTGATCAGTCCAGATGTGCAAACCCAGCATCACTCAAAGGAGCTGATGGCTTGTCAAGAAAGGAAAACAGAACACAGGCATCATTTCATTTCATCTTCAGTTCACTGAGCTGACTACGATAGGGATCTGGAGCCCCTCATAAAGTCCTAAGGGGAGCACACTCCGTTCTGGAACAGGGAGGGACAGGCCGCTCTGCTATTTTTTTTTCCCTTGGAAAGAAATGATTTTAGTATTGTAAAATACTAACGACATGAGATTTATCATTTTAAAGCACACAGTTTGGTGGCATCTACTACATTAGCTGTGTTGTGAAACTATCTCCACTGTCTCATTCCAGGACATTTTCATCACTCCAAAAGGAAACCTTACAGTCAGTGTTAACAGTCACTTCCCATTCTGTCCTCCTCAGCCCCTGGCAACTGCTCATCTGCTTTCTGTCTCTCTGGATTTGCTTAATTCTGGACGTTTTGTGCAAAAGAAACCACCCGGTATGTGACTTTCTGTGTCTGGCGTCTCTCACTGAGCATGACATGGTCAGGGTTCATGCGTGTTGGAGCCTGTGTCAGTGCTGGGCCCTCTTTTGTGGTCAAATACTCTTGCATGGTATGGGCAGGACAGACCATCCTTAGTTGATCCTCTCATCCACTGCTGGAAGTTTGGGCCATTTCCCGCTTTTGGCTGTTGTGCATAATGCTGCTGTTGACATCTGGGTACACTTTTTTTTGTATACCCATTTCCAGTTGTTTTGGTTCTTCCCCATGAGGAGAATAGGTGGGTCCCATGGTAACCTTCTTTTTACCTTATTAAGGATCATATGTCCCTTTTTCTTGACTTTTGTCTTGAAGAGGCATCAACTGAGATCATCTCCTTCCAGAAGGAATCAAGGCCCTCTGCCATGAGCGTAGAGAATGGGGCGTCTGGGTGTTTTGGAGGCAGTGTTCACAGTATCTCTCCACCCCTCACCCTGTAGAGTAACTGGCAGAGATTCCTGTCAGAGATGTTGTCCTGGGGAACATCTTGTATCCCAGGCTGTTATTTGTGAGTACTTGGTGACAGACAACCCCCCCAACCCAAGATTGTGGGGACAGACAGTTTCTTGTGGTCCAGCCCCGGGGAAATTTATCTTCTCTGATTGCCCCAAGTGCCGCGTCAGCTTAGAAAAAAACCACAACTTCAGGGGAAAAAGGAAAAGTCCTAATGAGGATTATGCAACTTTTGGACCATCATTTTAAAAAAATATTATAAATTATGAAATCCCACATTTTCAGTCCAAGTTTCCGGATCATTTCCCACTGTGAGTGCAGAATGGTAAACTCCTGGAAGGAAAAGAATCCTTAGCTTCCATTTTGTTTGTAGTCAAGTGGTCCGAGAATGGACCCTCCCCTGACGTTCTTTTGGATTGAAAACTTCTGGATCTCTCTGGATGGATCTCTAGGGATGGGCATCCAGCTGGCAACTGCTGCAGCTGATTTGATAAGATCCTAGAAGTTCTTTTACTGGTGGCTCAGTGGTAAAAAGGAGATACAGGAGACTTGGGTTTTATCCCTGTGTTGAAAAGATCTCCTGGAAGAGAGCATGGCAACCCACTCCAGTACTCTTGCCTGGAGAATCCCATGGACAGAGGAGCCGGTGGGCTACAGTCCATGGGGCTGCAAGGAGTCAGACACGACTAAAGTGACTTAGCATGCACACAGAGAAATTGAAAGTAGTTAGTACTTACAAAGCAATTACATGCCTAGCCAGCACATACTTAGGGCTATAAGGACTTATCATGCTTATCACTGTTGCTGTTGTTATTATTACTGTAAGTGCCATGCCCTCCCAAATGGCCATTCTGGCAGCTGGGTTGATAACAGGCTGAAAGGGAACAAGAATGGAAACCCAGAGACCACTTAAAAGAATGCTGCAAAACCCCAGAGGGCTGTAATAGGAAAGTGGGGAGNGACTAGGGGTGGGTGGGGCGTTGAGGGGTGCGCTGGGAGGGGGCCATGTTAGTGCAGAGGCTTGGAGGAAGGCTCCCCTGGCACCCTGAGACTGACAGGAAGCTCAGGTGTCTGCGGTCTAGGGGTCTGGGGGTCAGGCTCATGGTGGAGGAGCCTGCCCTGTGCTTAGTTTGGATCTCCTGCTCCGAGCTGCGGGAAACAGGGGAGTCACGGTGTGGCCTTCGTACCTGAGAGCAGGTCACAGTGGGATGATCGGTGTCCCCAGCAGTGTGTGAAGCCCATCCCGGCCCTTCCCCAAGGTAACTGAGCCTGTGTGCTGACCCAGCGGCAACCCACCCTTTACAAAACTGACCTCCCTTTACAACAAAGACAGAGCGCCCTCTACAATGAGGCCTCTGGTCCGAGCTCTGCTCCGTGTTCACTGAGGCTCGTTTCACTCCTGCCTTCCTGTCACAGCAGGAGGGATCAGGTTCTCTGCACATGCTGATCATAGAAGGCCCCTCCTCCCCACTTTTTTTTTTTTTTTAAATTTTTGGCTGCCCTGCACAGCGTGTGGGCTTAGTTCTCAACCAGGGATTAATTTGTGTCCCCTGCATTGGAAGTGCAGAGTCTCAACCATTGGACCACCAGGAAGTTCTGAAGGTTCCCTTTTTAACATAAATTTCTTTAAACTCCCAAAGTGAACCAACAAATAAAAATAAGAAATATGAACTAGAACTGGGAGATGGCAGGAAGGTGGGCAAAGCTTGGGGTAGTGGGTGTGCCAAGGGCTGGAGTTTGGGAAACACCAGACTAAGGTGCAGCATGGGGAGATTTGAGAGGCTGGTGCCACCTAGAGCAGTGGTTCTCAAAGTGAGGTCCCAGGGCCAGCAGCAGCACCCAAGGGAGCTGTCAGAATGCTGATTCTCAGCTGCACTGCAGACCTCCAAAAGCTGTGGGGGTGGGGCCAGCAATCTGTGCTTTAGCTCGACTTCCAGCCCTTTCTGGTGCAGGCTCCAGGGTGGGACCCACTGCCCGGGAAAGCCTGGAAGACTTTCCCTGGGCAGGGGCCCAGAATGGGGGGGGGGGGGGGGGCCGGGCAGCGGCTGG
>SJXQ01002002.1:74871-139446 GCA_006408695.1 Aepyceros melampus
GCAGGGCAGCTGATTGGGGCAGACGGTTCTGTTTACAGGACCTAGTGTGAGCACAGAGAAGTCATGTGGCAGGGATAGAGCCAGTGGCTTGGGAGCTACAGTGACCTCTTCTGTCCAGCGTCGAGGCCCCTGAGAGCAAGTTGCTGGCGTGTTCCTAGGCCTTTCTTCCGGAATGACGCTGGGTTTGCTGGCACCCATTGCTCTAGGGCTTGAGCAAGTGTCCTGAGGGTTCCAGCCTTTTCCTTCAGCAGTGTTTAGAGCCCATGTGCCCAGGAGCTTGTGAAGTCCGTCTGTTGGTGACCCCTAAGCGGCCCCTCTGAAAGAATGGGCTGTTTCCTCTCCAGCATTCAGAATACATCTGTGTGTCTGTACATGTCCGCTGCGTCTCTCCATCCTGCCCCCAGCCGGCTCCCAACACAGCCAGTCTGTTCTCATGGGGGGAAGCACTGGCTGCTTTAAAAACACTGTTTATTCCCGGGAACTGTCAAGGCCGGGCTTCCCGGGGACTGAGATATTTTCAGCTTTGGCATCGCTGGACAAAGTGCCCTCTCAGACCAGGATGAACCGGGCCCTGTCTGGCAGAGTCGCTGTCTGGCCCAGGTGGGAGGCCCCAGCCGCACAGGGCTTTCTCTGGGCTCCAGCACCTTCAGGTTCACTTCGAAGGGCTTTTGGAGTCCAGGCCTCGGACTTGTCTCAGCGCTGATATTCAGGGGAGAGCCCGGAGGGTTTTCTCTTGCACAGTGCTCTTCTGCTTCTGGGGAGGCATTCTTCCAACAGAAGCCAGAGCCTCTTTAACTCTTCTCTTAAACTTTTTATTAAAGTTCAACATTCTAGAGAAGAAAGCACATGCATCCCTGCATAGGGGGATGGCGTTTTCTCCAAGTGCGCATGTGCAGGCTCGGGCCCAAGGTGACAGAGCCTGACTCCCCCCCAGGCCCCTCCCACAGCCCCACCCCGAGGGGAACCATTTCTGTGCTTCTGCTGGGGTAGGTTGGTTTTGCCTGGTTTTAAACTTTACATCAGGGCAGCATGGATGTTTTATCACTGGAGTCTGGCCTCTTCAGTTCAGAGTTAGGTCTGTGAGCTCCATCTGCGGAGCTGCATCTGCCGGGTTCTCAGAGCATAAATCAGACCCTGTCACCATCGGCTCCATCTGCTCTGCACCTGAAGTGCGTGCCCGTGCACACAGACACACAGACACACACATACACAGACACACACTCACACTCACACAGACACACACACACTCAGACACACACACACACATTCACAGACACACACACACAGATACACACACACTCACACACACACACACACACACACACACACTCACACTCAAACAGACACACCCCACTCCCCCACTCCGCTTTGCATTTAGAGTAAAATCAACACTCTTTTGTCAAGGCCCTCGAGGCCCCAGGCTGCCTGGCCCTGTTTGCCTCTGTGACCCCATTTCTCCCTGGTCACATTGCTCTGACCCTTCTTGTCCAGGCCAAGACAGTGACCATCTCACAGCCTTCGTCCTTGCAGTTCCCGCTGCCTGGGGTTCACCCCAGCCAGAGTGGTCACCGCCCCTACCTCTGTCCACCCTCACCGTCTGGTGTCCCAGGCTGTCTTCCTCCAGCCTCAGTATGGTCTCCTCTGCTTGCTGCGATGCCCGCCCCCCACTGTGCCCCATTCCTGGGGACAGAGTCTTGCTCACTGCATACCCCAGGGAGGCCCTGGCCACCTGAGGGCTTGCCCTGGGGATTTCCCCCGAGAGGCCACGTGCAGATTCCATAGTCTGGTGCTATATAGAATGCTTGAGTTCGGTTCAAGGCTGTGACTCATCCTTGCAGGTACCACCTGACACCAGTGAATCATGCATTTCGGGTGGGAGGATAGTCCCGGTGCTGCCAGCACCGTAGCCTGGAGCAGAGGTGTCTGGGATGGCTGGTTTCACCCTCAAGGAACAGGGAAAGAAACACTAATTGAGCACCAGTGAGTCTTGGGAGTCTGCCGCTGGGCTCCTTAGAACCACTATTTCCACAATCTGCAAATTCTCCCCAGCCCTGGGAGAAACTCAGTCCTTTGTTTTGCCTGGGAGGAACTGGATACTCCGAGGGATTGGGGGACCTTCTGGGCGGCCCCCAGATCTACATCATAGAGTCAGGATTCAAATCGGGTTTGACCCACTGTCCACACTTTTCTTCAATGTCTCAAGAGAGTCCTCAATTTCTTGTTTTTGGGAGCTGGAGGTTTCCTGCCATTTATCTAAAGCTTTCTGAGAGCATTGTTTCCAAGGAAACATCCACATGTCTAGGAGAAGGGAGAAAAGGGCCTCAGGCGTCATGTACTGGATATTTGAAGAGTATATTAATTTATTATCCAGTCACTTTAAAGTGGCTCCTCATATATTATGTTGGCTTGCATTGAACAAACCTGTTTTTTTCTTTTTCTTTTTTTTTCTGCACAGACTAGATTAAGTGAATGTTTGTTGAGTAAGTGTGCTCTTTTTGTTCAGAATTGTGTATGTTCTCTGCATAGTATTTAAAAAACTGAATGGGTTTTATATATTATATTCAGTTAAATGTACCGAGTAGTTGCCCCATGTATCCCATAAGGACATATCTTTTGCTGAGGGGACAGGAGGAAAGAAGGTGCCCGTGGGGGTGGCCTTTTTTGTTAAGCCTAATGTCCATCTTTGTGGGGTTGGGGACAGAGCAGTTGACAAAGGAAGGGACAGTCCTCTGTGGTCTTTCCCTAATTCTGTCAAGAAAGGTTTACGGACAACTGGCTCCCATGGAGGAGGGATATCCCCACCCTCGGCTTGTCTGGTACTTACCCAGCCGCTCTTCCCAGCCCTGGGATCTGCCTGAGACAGGCTGGGGTGTCCTGCCCCCCTCCTCCCAGCCGCCACTTCATTCCTGGAATTTCTGGGTGGTTTGTGGGTCTGACTCTGCTCTGCCTTCGGCCTTGCTCACATTCTGAGTTCTCCTTTGTGCTCCTGAGGGAGCTTGGAGCCCTGATGCCCCTGCCTTTGGGGCTAGCTGTGGGGGCTCCTGCTGACATGGGGGCGCAAGTCAGACTGCCCTGATATTTTGGAGAGCAAGGCAGGCAGGGAGTCAGAGCATGGCAGGCTCCTTGCCGTCGTCCGCAGGCATTCTGCACGACTGTGAGCAAGTTGCTCGTCTGTGTTGAGCCTTAGTTTCCTCATCTGTAAAATAAGGATCATAGTCATTGTGACCCCAACAGTCTGCAGAGAGAGTAAAAGATAAGATTCTGGGAGTAGAGGGCCCAGAACAAGGTCAGCCACTTTGTCCTCACTCAACACATGTTGGCTGGGTGATTGGTGAGAAATGTTTGTTGAGCAGTTAATATGCCCCAAAGTTTTGGGTTGAGTAAGACCCACTCGGCCAGTGCCCTGATGGAGCTGGCTCATACCGGCTTGTGGGAGCCGATGGTTAAGTTTCCGGAAGAGTTGTGGGCCAGTGCAATCCCACCATCATTTTTTTTTAATTGAAGTATAGTTGATGTCCAGTGTCGTGTGTCTCAGGTGTACAATACAGGGATTCAGTTATATATGTGTGTGTGTACACACATGTGTGTGTGTGCACGTGTGTGTGTCTACACGTGTGTGTGTGTGCACGTGTGTGCCCAGTCACTCAGTCATGTCCTACTCTTTACAATCCCTTGGACTGTAGCCCGCCAGGCTCCTCTGTCCATGGGATTCTCCAGGCAAGGATACTGGAGGGGGTTGCCATGCCCTTCTCCAGGAGTTTTTCCCCACCCAGAGATCTGTCTCCTGGGTCTGTGGCATTGGCAGGTGGATTCTTTACCACTGTGCCACCTAGGAAGCCCTACATATACGTATTTTCAGATTTTCGCTCTTACAGTTTATTACAAAATACTGGGTATAGTTCCCTGTACACACAACCACCATTATATGTTATGTAAACTTACAATGAAATAAATCTTATTTAAAATAAAAGTAGTAACTAGTCAAAACTTATCGCATCCTAATCTTTTACACTGCCTCACTGTTCTCTCTGTCCTTGGGGTGGTTGCCGTCTACTCTATGTGTATGGCGGAAAAGTTTCATCACAGTGGTTATCGTGGGACTCTTTCCAGAAACTCCACACTCAGTGACCCTACATCAATGGCTTGAAATTGCCGTGCTGGGGATATTTACACCAAGGGAATGGGTAGACACTACAGATTAGGGTGAGTATTTCAAGGTTTTCCAAATGTCCGTTATTAAACATTTGCCGGTCTAGCCCTAGTTCCAGCCCCTCAAGAAGCGCCAAGTCTAGCTGCCAAGGCAGCCAGTGTGAGCAGACTTGAGGCAGGCTGCTGGCTCCTTGACACCCAGGGCTCACCTGAGCCCTGGAAGGAGACCCAGCCTCAGGGCAGCAACAGCCACTGAGCCGGATAACTGTCATTGTGAGTCTGGTTCCTGGCCAGCTGATCATAGTCATCCTGCAGACCCTGTCTGTGACATCTCGAGTCATCACTTCCCCAGAAAGCTGAGAGAAAGTGGCCAAGGCCTCAGGCATGTAGGGAACTGAAGCATATTTCAAATTTAAGGGAGGCCTTTTTTTTTTTTATCATCCCCACCAGCATTAGACATCTAATAGGAGTTTTAAAAATTAGATTTGTCTCAAAGCAGAGGCTTTGAAATAAGAGAGAATAGCCTTTTTCACTTCATCCACCATTATTAATTCCAGTCTTCCTCAAATCTCTCCAAACAATGGGTCTGTGGAGCATTTAGCATCATTATTATTGCCATAGCCAATACCATTGGCCATTAACCACGCAATGAACCCTGTAATGTTGTGACCCTGTAGTTCCTTGTCCTCATCCCTTGATCCCAGCCTGCCTCCTCCTCGCACAGACAGATCAGTCTCTGCTCCACAGGAAGACTCAGTGGAGGAGTCAAAGGGTCACCACTTTCCGGAAACCTCCGGGAGCTGAATCACGCCTGCAGACCTGTCGATCTTGTTCACTGACGAAGACACCAACAGTGTTCTATAAATATTTACGAAGTGAATGTACAGATCTCCTCCTTCCGACGAGGTCAGACTTTGGCGATTCAGCAGTGAACAAGGCGGACAGGTCTGGGGCCACGATTAGCTGCAACCCCAAAGTTGAGTCCTAACCCACAGGCAGGAATTCATTTGCCGGGCCCTGGTGGGGGCGCGGCAGCTCGGGGTCACAGGCTGAGCCGCGGGAACAGCGTGTGCAGGAGCAGAGAGCTTGGCACGGCCTCAGGGCTGCCGGCTGGCGGGTCCCATGAAGATTCATCTTTCTGGCAGACTTTCCTAAACACAGGCGAAGGCAGCCTGGGCGGAGTGACGCCTCCAGGTTCATCCACATTCTCTTTCTTCATTTTGCTCCTGAGAGTTGAGTTGAGTGTCAGGAGACCCCGAGGTGGATTGAGGGCACGTGGGGCTGTGGGTGCCCTTGATGTCCACAGACTCTTAGGCGGGGCGGAGGGTGATGGCAGAGCTTTGTAGCAGCAGCCAAGTGTAAAAAGCCCTCCGCGCTTCCAGGAAGTGGGATCTTAAGTCTTGGTTCCACCTCAATCCAGCCCCGGACCTCACTAATACCATGGAAGATCACCCAGGCTCAGTTTTGTTTTCCAGAAAACGGAGTGGAAAACAGCCAGAGTCCAAATGTACCCCACAGTTTGGGGCGATGCTGCAGGAATCCAACCCCAGATTGAGTGGCTGTAGACTGAGGGGTTTGAAAGCTTTGTCGGTGTCTCCCTGCCCCCGCGCCCCACCCCTGGTGCCCTTATCTTGTTTGTGGTCTCTCAGGCTGGGAGTTTCAACTGCCGCCAAGGAGACCACTCTGAGACTACATTTCTGTCAACTGCGGCATTCACTCGGGACTCGAGTGTTTGATGCTGTTGGTAGCAGGCCAGGGACAGATAGTGGAGAGGGCTTCTCTGGAAACGAATCCTGCATTTGGCCACCCTGGGAGAAGCAGGGGGCAAAATAGCCAATGAGTGTGTTGGCCTCCATGTCCAGGCCCCAGAGGGAGCTCGGATAACCTGCTTGCCTGAAGTGTGAGCCCCTCGGGGATGTCAGGAGGGCTGGAGGGTTGCAGAGAGAGTCAGAGCAGGCATCATATTTGAGTCAGAGCAGATGGGGCTGGGTGGGTGCTAGGCATAGCCCACCATAGGGCGTGTCGTGGTGCAATATCCCCATGACGTAAACGTTTCACTCCCCTGGGGATGACACATGGGCACCTTCTTCTCGATAGAGTAACTGGCTGACCTGGAGTGGGGGTGGGGCCTGTCTCCGATGAGCCCAGCCATCTGCCCAGGAAGCAGAGAAGGGCGGGAGGGTCACAGTGTGAGCTGGGTCGTTGGCAGGGGTCCTGCCCTGTGTGGGTGGTGATGGGAAATCCCCAAGGAAGCTCACCCCGGGGAAGGCGTGGTGGCATTGAGGAGGGAGCTCAGAGGCCAGACGGAGCTGTGTTCCATCCCCAGGTTTTCTGCTTGCAGTTGTGTGACCTTGGGTGTGTTCCCAAAGACCCCAGGGGCCTTAGTCTCATCTGTCAGATGGGAGCAGTAGAACCGAAACCCCTGGATCCTCAGGAGGGTGGAGTGAGAAATGCAGCCATGGGCAGGCGGTGGGTCTCCCTCCCTGGTAGGAGCCTGTACTTGTCATTGGAAAGCCCCAGGTGGCAGTGTGTGGGTCTCCGTTGGAAAACTTAAAAAAATGTATTTTATTGAAGTATAGTTGGTTTACAATGTTGTGTTTATTTCTGTTGTACAGCAAAGTGACTCAGTTATGCATATGCTGCTGCTGCGTCGCTTCAGTCGTGTCCGACTCTGTGCGCCCCCATGGACGGCAGCCCACCAGGCTCCGCCGTCCCTGGGGTTCTCCAGGCAAGAGTGCTGGAGTGGGCTGCCATTATATATATTCTTTTTCGTATGCTTTTATTCTGGTTTATCACAGGATGTCGAGTGTGGTTCCCTGCGCTCTGCAGTAGGACCTTGTAGTTTATCCATCCTGTAGATAGTAGCTTGTTTCTACTAACCCCAGCCTCCTGCTCCTTCCCTCCCCCACACCGATCCCCCTCGGCAACCACAAGTCTGTTCTCTGTCTGTGAGTCAGTTTCTTTTAAATTATAGATGGAAAGGGGGCTGAAGTGCTTTGTTCCTAGTTCTGATCGAGCTGTTTGGGCAGCAGAAGTTGAATAGTCTGCCCAGACCAGGGGGCTGGCGGGGCCTGGCAAAGTCGGCTCAGCCGATGGCCTTGTGCTGAGACACATCAGCAATCGCCTCCACCCAGGTTCCAGCTGCAATCTCAGTCTCAGCCGCCCGATTTACCTCTCTGTTGCCCCGTTACCCCCTTCCATACATAGAGCCACCAGCGGGATGTTTAGAACCTAATTCTCATTTATTATCTGATGCTTGTACTAGTCTGCTAGGGCTGCCAGGACCAAGCACCCCAGACCGAGCAGTTCAAACAACAGAAATTCATTCTTTCACCCTCATGGAGGCCGGAAGTCCAAGATCAAGGTGCCGACAGGGCTGGTTTCTTATAGGCATTGCTCCTCAGCGTGTCGACGGCGGTCCCCTCCCTGTATCTCACACGCTCGTCCCTCTGTGCGTGTCTGTGTCCAATCCCGCCTTCTTACAAGGACACCAGCCATACTGGAGCAGGGCCCACTCGTATGGTCTCATTTTAACTTAACTCAAGTTAACTCAACCTCTTCTAAGGCCCTGTATCCAAATCCAGCCGTGGTCTGAGGAGCTGGGGTTGGGACTCCAACAACAGAATTTGCAGAAGGCATAGCTCAGTCCACAATTCTGTGTTTCCCTCTGAGTGCCAGCCCTGTGCTGTGGTCTGGAATAAAGTTGTGGGACACCAGGCCTGTTACTGCTACAGTTCTGCTTGAATCTTCCATGTTCTCCTTGGCCCAGACTTAGAACCCATCAGGATCCAAGCATTGCCCCATCCCCAGCATGGCTCTCCCAGCCCCCAAGCCCGCCCCTCCCCGCCCCCACCCCAAGCTGCAGGCACACCAGGCCACTTTCAGACCCAGCAGTGCCACCCGACATGATGCTATGAATGGCCTGGCCAAGACAAGTTGGCATGTCTGTGCCAGTGACTGTGTCGAGGTGGAAAAGCCACTTGGAGAAACGCCTCTTTTCACTTGTGGGTGTGTTCCCAAAGACCCCAGGGGCCTTAGTCTCATCTGTCAGATGGGAGCAGTAGAACCGAAACCCCTGGATCCTCAGGAGGGTGGAGTGAGAAATGCAGCCATGGGCAGGCGGTGGGTCTCCCTCCCTGGTAGGAGCCTGTACTTGTCATTGGAAAGCCCCAGGTGGCAGTGTGTGGGTCTCCGTTGGAAAACTTAAAAAAATGTATTTTATTGAAGTATAGTTGGTTTACAATGTTGTGTTTATTTCTGTTGTACAGCAAAGTGACTCAGTTATGCATATGCTGCTGCTGCGTCGCTTCAGTCGTGTCCGACTCTGTGCGCCCCCATGGACGGCAGCCCACCAGGCTCCGCCGTCCCTGGGGTTCTCCAGGCAAGAGTGCTGGAGTGGGCTGCCATTATATATATTCTTTTTCGTATGCTTTTATTCTGGTTTATCACAGGATGTCGAGTGTGGTTCCCTGCGCTCTGCAGTAGGACCTTGTAGTTTATCCATCCTGTAGATAGTAGCTTGTTTCTACTAACCCCAGCCTCCTGCTCCTTCCCTCCCCCACACCGATCCCCCTCGGCAACCACAAGTCTGTTCTCTGTCTGTGAGTCAGTTTCTTTTAAATTATAGATGGAAAGGGGGCTGAAGTGCTTTGTTCCTAAGTTCTGATCGAGCTGTTTGGGCAGCAGAAGTTGAATAGTCTGCCCAGACCAGGGGGCTGGCGGGGCCTGGCAAAGTCGGCTCAGCCGATGGCCTTGTGCTGAGACACATCAGCAATCGCCTCCACCCAGGTTCCAGCTGCAATCTCAGTCTCAGCCGCCCGATTTACCTCTCTGTTGCCCCGTTACCCCCTTCCATACATAGAGCCACCAGCGGGATGTTTAGAACCTAATTCTCATTTATTATCTGATGCTTGTACTAGTCTGCTAGGGCTGCCAGGACCAAGCACCCCAGACCGAGCAGTTCAAACAACAGAAATTCATTCTTTCACCCTCATGGAGGCCGGAAGTCCAAGATCAAGGTGCCGACAGGGCTGGTTTCTTATAGGCATTGCTCCTCAGCGTGTCGACGGCGGTCCCCTCCCTGTATCTCACACGCTCGTCCCTCTGTGCGTGTCTGTGTCCAATCCCGCCTTCTTACAAGGACACCAGCCATACTGGAGCAGGGCCCACTCGTATGGTCTCATTTTAACTTAACTCAAGTTAACTCAACCTCTTCTAAGGCCCTGTATCCAAATCCAGCCGTGGTCTGAGGAGCTGGGGTTGGGACTCCAACAACAGAATTTGCAGAAGGCATAGCTCAGTCCACAATTCTGTGTTTCCCTCTGAGTGCCAGCCCTGTGCTGTGGTCTGGAATAAAGTTGTGGGACACCAGGCCTGTTACTGCTACAGTTCTGCTTGAATCTTCCATGTTCTCCTTGGCCCAGACTTAGAACCCATCAGGATCCAAGCATTGCCCCATCCCCAGCATGGCTCTCCCAGCCCCCAAGCCCGCCCCTCCCCGCCCCACCCCAAGCTGCAGGCACACCAGGCCACTTTCAGACCCAGCAGTGCCACCCGACATGATGCTATGAATGGCCTGGCCAAGACAAGTTGGCATGTCTGTGCCAGTGACTGTGTCGAGGTGGAAAAGCCACTTGGAGAAACGCCTCTTTTCACTTGTGTTTCTCCCCAGGGGAAGGTTTGACTAAATCCCGTGGTTCTCCCAACTTTGAAGCTCCACCCGAGGCTTCATCAGCTCTCTCCTGAACCTTGGAGGGAAGGCCCCGTCTGTGGGCCATGGACCATGTGAGGCCACTGAACACTGAGAGTGGAGGCGGCTTTCCAAGTCTTCTGGAATAAGGTCACTCTTGTTCAGGAGAACACGCCAGGAGGGTGCACTTGAACCAGCGGTGGCTTCATTGTCTTTCATGCTTTGGCATTTTGCTTTCTTCTATTCATTAATATTTTTAAAAAATTTGAAGTAGATAAGTCCAAAGAATAGAGGGCATTCACCGGTGAGGTCCAGCCCCCAAGGACGCCCTGCTCTGGCTACCGCATCACAATTCCAGCTAACTCACCTGGTCCACCTTGCATGAACAGAGCTTACTCTTTGCCATATGTGCTTGAGATTTTAAAGCAGAAACAATATATTAAAGATAAAGATGAGTCCCCTCATATTCTCTTTCCAGGTTCAATTTCCCAACCACCACCATGAACTGGTTTCACTGTACAAACATGTGCACGCATACCATATGATATATGTACAAACACATATAATACATGTCTGTAATATACACATACATATATATGCATGTCCACCTATAATATCCACAAACTTGTCCAAAATATGGTTTATATGCCTTAAAATGTACATAAATAGTACCATTAGCATAATATTCTACAACTGTCTTGGCCCAACATTGGATTAGAGCTTTGTTGCTGCTGACAATCCCAGAACTCCAGGTCTTTCTTTTATCTGCTTTATAATATTCCACCCACGCTGACCCACACTTATTTTACCCCTCCCCCTACTGAGAGTTATTTGATTGTGCCCATTGGTGATTTAAACCAAACCCAGGTTTTGGTCCAGTTGAGTCATGTGAACAATTCCTGTTTCATGCCTTTGAGGGTACCCTGCCCCTCAGGATGCTGAAGCGCAGAGTAAAGCAAATTGGATGTTTCTGTGACGACCTACTGGTCGTTTTGTGATGTCAGTCTTGCTCCCGCTTTGTCCCAAATCTCAACCCAGCGTCAGTACTTTTTGGCATCCTTTTCAGCCTGGCCTCTGCAGCTGGGAAATGGTCATATATGGTGGTGTGACTAAGCGGGAGGCGGCAGGGACCCTGGGAGCGTCTGCATTACTGGCTTTATTCCCACGGGGCGAGTGAGCACACAGAAGTCCTCCCGTGGTCCCTGCGGCTCTGCCCCAGAGGGAACTCCTTGGCCAAGAGGCCACAGAGCTGGGCCTCCGCCTGGATGTCGGCTGCTTTTATCTGAAGCGTAAGCCTGGTCAGGACCCTGGAGAGTTTCCAGGGATGGAGATGGGAACTGCCATGTTCCCATCACTCCAGGCTCTGTGCTCAGCCTCTCGGGTGCCCGGGGCAAGCCCCAGAGGATCCCTGCCTTCCACTGCCATCTTGCAGCCCCATGCCAAAGCAACCAGCGAAACCCTGGCTGTTGCTCACGTGGGAGATGACAGAGGGGCCTCCTGGAGTTCTGGGTGGGCCAGCCTCCAGGCTGCCTCCCTCCCTGCCCAGCCAGGGTTCTCTGGAGCCCTCCCTCCAGCTCTCGTGCTGTCTTCAGCCAGGCCTATCCCACTGGTCAGGGTTTGGGGGGTTCCCCACCCATCTCCCAGCCTAACTGGGAGCCCCTTGAGGCCAGGGAAGTGCCTTGTTGTCCTCCTCTCCCAGTGTGTAGCACAAAATAGGTGCCTATAAAGGTCACTGGGTAACTGACCGACTCTCCCTGGGGGTGAAACAGAGGCGAGAGGGTGAAAGAACAAGGGTGAATGACAAGCCCTGTCTTGTCTTCTTGGGCCAGACAACAAGCCATCAGGAGGACCACACTTGTGACCTGTAATGCGACCCCTGGCCCCCCAAGGTGAGAGGAACCGGGGCAGCATGCTGGAAAACCCCAGGCTCTCAGGGACATCATACCTGGGTTTGAGTCTTACCAGTAAGCAGCCTTGGGATCAACTCTCTGAGCCTCAGGCTCCCCATCTGTAAAGTGATCACAAGGGCACACCGACCTCCTGGGTTGTCGTGAGGGCTGGAGATGACATGGATGAGGCGACTGGCCCCCGCAGAAGCTCAGGAAGGGCTCTGGGAAGGAGCACAGGCATAGCGGAAACTCAACCTAATAAATTATCTTCGGGCTGGGGAATTTTAGAATTAGTAAGTGTGTTCCAAGACTAAGACAGCTTTTCCTAAGATGCCTGCCAAGGAAGAAAGGTTAGTGAGAGGCGGTGTTTGGGAAAAGGGCCCAGAGCCCAAAGGCAAGGACGGAGCACGCAGATCCTTGACGGGTCATAAAATGACAGCGTCAGGCACTGTGGTCTCAGAGCGGGTGCATCCCAACTGATGTGACCATGAGGCGTGCACACGGCCCCTGGCCCAGCACGCGTCAAGAGCTAGGCTTCCAGAAACACTCCTTGGGAAGCACAGCCCCAAGAGGGGCTGGGAGGTCTGGAAGCCCCAGCCACCATCTTCCATCCCTTCCTTGGCCCCGCTAATGCAGCTGTTGGGTGCTAATCACCCATATGAACCATTCACTCAGCAGCCAAGGGGGTCACACCCGGCAGTGCCTGTAACGGGCCCACTGTCGGAAGCTGGCCGAGGGAGGCTGCACGCTGGACTGTTTGGGGGGGTGGGTTGCCAGGCAGGGACAGGGTGAGAGTGGGGTACACAGGTACCCTTGGGAGGCCCTGTCTCTTTCTTTGAGGATCAAGTTAGCAGAGCATGTGGCTGGGCTCTGGGAGGCTGTGTCGAAGGGTGTGTTGGTTACACATCCCATGGAAGGGCCGTGACAGGAGGAGCCTGTGCAGGGATGGGTCTGGGGGTGCCTGATGGCCAGTTTGGGAACTGAGTCTTATTCACAGGGACTAGGAAGTTTGCTACCCCCATTGGTTCACGGCACATCCTTTGCTGACATGAAATGGCTTTAGCAGTCTCTTTTGGGGGCAGGAGATGGAGTTTAATTCAGGCCATAGACTCACCGGAGCCCTGAATGAGTCCAGATGCTGACTCAGAGTGAGGAAAAGGAGGCGCCACGAGAAGCTGAGTCTGGGAGAGACCGAGCCAGGATGTCCATGTGGCATCGGGCCGCTTGCCGTGCTGGAGGCTGTTGACTTGAATTCCAATTCCACCACTTCCTGCCTGCCAGACCTTGCTGGTATAGCTTCCGGGAGCCTCAGTCTCCACATCTGCACAGTGGGGAGAGAGGGGTGCCCGGTCCACTCTCTGCCATGGTGGGTTTGGCACTGACCGACTTCTCCGGCTGCCCTCTGCTTCCTTTCAGAGCACGAGAGCACCCAGCTCTGCCTCAGGCACCCAGGCCACCCGTCACTCCCTGCCCTCACTGCCAGCGTGGAGCCATGAGCTGTTTCCTGACCGGCGTCATACCCTTGGGGCTGGTGCTGCTGCTCTGTGGAGCCCAAGGCTTTTTCCTGCCCAATGTCACACACTTAGAGAAGCTGCTCAGCAAATACCAGCAGGACCAGCCCCACTCGCGGGCGCGGAGGGCCATCTCCAGGACAGACCGGGAGGAGATCCTCATGCTTCACAACAAGCTGCGGGGCCAGGTGTCGCCGCCCGCCTCCAACATGGAGTACATGGTGAGTGCCGGGCCCGGGGCAGGCCTGGCGTGGGGGCTCGGGGCGGGGGCCGGTGAGGGTCCCGGGCTGGGCTCTGGCCTCGGCGTCTCCTTAGCTGGGCTGGGCCTCAGCGTTCACTTGGCAGTTGGTGGCACGCCCGTCACGTGCCCAGCACAGACGCTCAGCCCCGGGGCTGTGCTGGTACCGTGGCCTCGGTGCAGCGTGGTCTCCACCCCACTCTTCAGGTGTTCCCTCTGAAGGGAGGCCACACGGCGAGGGGCAGCTGAGTCTGTGAGCCGTGGGCGTTCTGCTGGGAGGAGGAGGCCGAGAAGGGACAGTGGAGGGTCCCCTGCACCTCAAGAGAAGCCCCTGCACTTAGGAGCAGAAGGAGCAACCGGCTCCAGGTGCCCAGCCCCAGCCCCACCCTCGCTCACGTGTCTCCATGTCCGGTTTTCTCGGCCCCATGAAGTGGGCACTGTGGTCCCCCCAGCTTTACAGACTGGCCCGGGATCACACAGCTGGCAGAGGCAGAGGTGGATTCCGACCTGGGTCCAGCTGAGTCCAGGACCCACGCTCTCGTTCACCTGTCCATGCTCAGTCTGCACTCTACCCCACCCTGCTGCCCCTCTAGGTACCTGGGGCTCTTTCTCTGGCTGTTTCCATCCTCCCTGCCTATGGTGTTCTCACCTTGATTAGCGGGGCAGCCTCAACCCTGGAGGCGGTTGAGGCTCCCATCTTGCCCTCTGAATTCTGGTATCACATTGTAATTCCTCAGTCTTGACTCTTTCAGCCTTTCTCCTGGCAGGAGCCTCGAGGGCCCTCTGTGCTTCTTGCTTGGCACCCGAGGCCTCCTGTCAGGAGCCCTGGTCTGTCTGGTTAGCTTGTTTCTCTTCTTCCTCTGTGCCCAGAGACGTCTCGGGGTGCTGTGTGTGCAGCCCCCCTCTGCACCCTGTCACTCCCGTACCCAGCTCCATGCAGCCCAGGCCCTGGCCCTCTCCTTCCTCTGGACTCAGCTGCCGCTCTCTGTGTTGATCATGCTCTGACCTCGGCCACCCTCATGGTCGGTCACCTGCCTGTGTGGCTGTGGGCCCCTAGGCATTGCTGTGCCCGATGAGGTGGCCCGTCACCGGGGATGAGTGGATGCCGCCTGGGCAGAGCCTGAGCAAGGCTGTCCCCTGGGGACTCCTTATGAAACCATTTCTTTTTTTCCCTCAAGAAAATAGTCCAGGGGTTTGTTCTGAAGGGGCTGTGCTAATTTTAGGAGGCACAGTGGGCACCCTTTCAAAATGTTAATGCGCAGGGCCGCCATGCAGAGCTGTTTAGGTTAAAGATGGAGAGAATTAGGGTAGGTTTCTTTTTAGGCTACCCCTGCCTCCTGCCAGGATCCTCGCCTGCCAACGTCCATCCACCCAACAACAGGCGGCACTGATTGGAGAGAGTGTCTCAGATCCACGGCTTCCTGCTCAGCCTCGCTTCCTGGGGCTTTGGGCCATAGCTCTCTGAAACAGGCTCATCCCAAGAGGTGGACTGTAAAACTCCACAGAGTTAAGACACCCTGTTTTGAGGTTTTACAAGTAGACAGGCTCTGGAGCCAGCCTGTCTGGGTTTAGGACTTGCGCCTGGATGTTGAGTGCAGTTATCTTGTCCTGGGGCAAGGGGTGGCTCCATGCTGGGGTCCTGCGGCTGGTGAACCAGTCTCCTGGAACGTCCCAGGGCCCTCCCCGTACAGGCTGTCAGTGAGCACCTACTGTGTGCGGGGCTGGTCCTCCTGCCTGCTGGGAGACTCTGGGAAGGGGTGAGCAGCCGCTGGCTCATAGCCTGAGGGCGCTGGGCATCAGTTTCTCGAAAGAGAGAAGTGGTCTCCCTCACCTGGTTCACCGGTTTCTCTTCCAGGGAGTTATATATGCGCCCTGTGCTTGCTGGGAGGGGAGTAGGTGGCAGATTCTTTGTCCCAAATCCTGACTCAGGGTGGGCTTTGCTGGAGGGGAGCAGGACTGGGTGAGTTAAAAGCATTTCTTGCTACTTAGAAAAAAAACTATATATATGTGTGTGTATGTATGTGTGTATATATAGAGAGGGTTATATATAGGCTTCCCAGGTGGCACTGGTGGTGAAGAACCTACCTGCCAATGCAGGAGATACAAGAGATGTGAGTTTGATCCCTGGGTCAGGAAGATGTCTCGGAGGAGGACATGGCAACCCATTCCATTATTCTTGCCTGGAGAATCCCCGTGGACAGAGGAGCCTGGCGGACTACAGCCCATAGGGTCACAAAGAGTTGGATATGACTGAAGCGATTTAGCATGTGTGTGTATAAAGAAATACAAATGTATATATATATATATTATAATGGTAAAATATACATAATATAAAATGTACCATTTCAACCATTTTAAAATGCACTGTTCAGTGGCATTAGGTACCTTCACACCATCGTACAGCCATGACCACCATACATCTCCAGGTTATTCATCCTCCCGTTTCACAGATGAGGAGGCTGAGGCTGAGAGGAGGGACTTGCCAGGGTTCCCAACAAGTTACGGGATGAGCAGCAGCTCTGAGCATCCAGGCTCCTCCAGGTTCTTTGCTGAGCAGAGACCACTGATCCTTGAGTCCAGTGTTGCAGAAGCTGAGTCTGGTCCTTAGGGTCATCCCGGGGCCCAAGCTGGGGGCGTCTGTGCGATTTGAGTTCTTCCACACACTCCTGATCCTACCTCCTGGTGCCCATTTCTTGTCCCCTGCAGACCTGGGATGAAGAGCTGGAAAAGTCGGCGACGGCCTGGGCCCAGGAATGCATCTGGGAGCACGGGCCCACCAGCCTGCTGGTGTCCATCGGGCAGAACCTGGCCGTGCACTGGGGCAGGTGAGAGCCACCATGGCCCCTTACTTGTGACCTGGGGTCTCACTCACGTTGCTGGACCTCTGAGAATCTGTTAAAAGTCACCCACTGACCTTCACCCTGGTCAACTGGGCCAGTTTCCTTAGAGGAAGTGGAGAAGATGTCTTCCGACAGATTAAGACTCGCTGACCATGTGCAAGGCACACGAGTTCTCTGAGTAGGGGCCCAGGAATCACTAGAGTTCCAGAGTCTGCTTCATTTTGCCCCATTCATTGAAAAATTGATATGGATTGGACAGAGCCCCTGAAAACACAGGGCAGGGTTTGCTGGCCTTCAGACCTACCATATCCAGTTTCTGAGCTCGGATTTTAATGGGACCCCAAGCCCCTGCACTCTCCTTTAGCCAGGGTTGTTCTGGGCAGGACCTGGGCAAGGGGTCATCACGGGGCTAGAGGCTTGACTTCATAGAGGCATAGCAACCCAGTGTTGTTTTTTGCTTTTTATCCAGTCAGTCTTATGACAGCATCACAGAAAATGTCTAAGAGGAACCCAACCCATGGACTGCTGACCTGGTCAGCTCTTTCTGTGTTTCTGGGCTCCTGGGCTGCATCTGGCCGACATGTTTCCACATAGTTGTAACCATGGCCAGGACAGCTATTGATTTTTTTTTTCCTTCTCATATGACATCAAACAGTTTTCTAGTACATACTTGTCATGGTTATCACATTTTAAAGGCTGCCTGTGAGCCATCAGGTTGACAGACCAGAATTTAGCCATTCCATTCTCGTAGCTGGGTTTTGTTTTTTTCTTTTTCCCTTTTGAGTCATTTGAATGATTTCATTAGGAAAACTCCAAGGAGTAGGATTGATGGATCCATGGCACAAAGACTGTTCCCCTTCTGGATCAATATTGCTGACTCACTTTCCAGAGGAGCCCCTCATCTGAAAGCCCCTCAGCAGCTGAATGTTTTCTTTCTAAAACCGGCCCATCCTGGCAGCAAGCTTGTGGGACATGGATAGATGGGGTGGTGGGTACCCTGTGGCCTTAAAGCTCTGTAGCTGTCTGTGTGTCCTTCTCCAAGCTGGCCCCAAGCAGAGAGGCGCTTTCTCTGGCCAGGGCACTGACCGCCACCATTACCTGAGTCCTGACAGTAATCATCACAGGACCGCTGGCTGCCCTGCTCCCCACGGTGCCCTCAGAAGTGCCCAGTTTCCCCCGCATCTGTTCTGCTTATTGAAACCACTTTGTCTGCACTTGCTGGTGACAGCAACCAGGGCTTGCATCTGACTGATTTTCTCTCCCAGTGCCAGCCTGGGGCTGAAGAGAGGGCCAGCAGCCACCAACAAGAGGTGGGGAGGGTCTTCTAAGTCCTGGGGGCGAGGGAGGGCTCAGGTGACAGGATCCCAAGTGGGAGCTTGGAGCAAGGTTTTCACCCCCTTTGGTTTTTTCTTATGCAGTAGTATCTGTGAAATATGGGATTCAGGGGCTGCATATATTTCCCCAAATGTATATAAAAATACATAATTATTAGTATAAAAAAGGATTCACTGGGCCAGATACAGGTTTCCCATACACACAGGTGGTGTCTGGGTCACCCAGGCATACTCCTGGACTCTGAAGGAGGCCAGTTCGGGTTTTAAGCACTTCTAACAGGTGCCAGGTGGGATGTGGGGCTGTTGGCCTGAGGAGCGCCCCCTACCCCCCCCACCTCCAGCTCCACCGTGGGTGGTGGTGCTGCCAGAAAGGGTCTCTGTTGTTGTGTGCATGTGGTGGCCGGAACTTCACAAGCTGATCTGTCCCTCTGTCCCTGCAGGTATCGCTCCCCTGGCTCCCATGTGCAGTCCTGGTATGATGAGGTGAAGGACTACACCTACCCCTACCCCCACGAATGCAACCCTTGGTGTCCAGAGAGGTGCTCTGGGCTCATGTGCACCCACTACACCCAGGTAAGGCTAGAAGATCAGGCGTGGCCTCAGCCTGGCAACCCCCAGAACTGTGGGGCTCTCCCCCAATCAGAGAACCTCTGTTCCATCATTGCCTTAATTTTTTCCCTTTAATTCAGTCCTACTCAAAGTATAACTGGTGGGTTGAGCTGTTTGTGGCTGGTGCATAAATATGGAAGCTGAGAATAAGCACTAGAAACTTCTATGGCAGTTTTACATTGCTAGGCATTTTCCTTATTTTGTTTGTTCACTTTTCTGTTTTTGATTTAAACAAATGTCTGGATCTTTCATGGGCTAAGGGAAGAATTTGGGCCTTCACTCCTTTACCACACACCCATTTACTGTGGGCACCTTATGGATTCAGGCCAGATTATGTCACCCTGGTCATTTTCCCCTTGAACTTTGATGTGTGGATGTCATCTTTCCAGATAGTTTGGGCCACAACCAACAAGATCGGCTGTGCCGTGAACACCTGCCAGAGGATGAATGTCTGGGGAGATGTTTGGGAGAATGCGGTCTACCTCGTCTGCAATTATTCTCCAAAGTAAGAACAAGTGACATGGTTTTATGGGTTGGGGTGTGTTTGCTTGCCATGGAAGACCCAGCTAGAACTGGCTTAAGTGGTAAAGCTCTTCATTACTTCACATAACAAGGCATTCAGAGATTAGTGTGTCTAGGCTAGCTTAGTAGCTCAGCAGTGTCTTTCTGTCTTTCTCAGCAGCGAACTTTCTGTCTTCTTGCAGTACTGTCCTCTCCTCACGGTCATAAGAAGGCTGCAAAGCATCAGGCACCAAGTCTTCCCAGACAGAAGGGAAGCGAATGGTAGAAAAGAGTTCTCTCCTTTGGCTTTTCTCTTCCCTGGCCCACTTTCTCCTTAAGTCATTTGCCAGAACCAGACTACTCATGGACAAGGGGGAACAAGACTGCCCCAGTTGGCTTTGACCAATGAACTTGTCCCAGTTGGCTTGGCAAATCGTCCTCTGGGACTACTTGAATAAGTCAGAAGCAGGAATAGCTGTTGGCTGGGCAACTAGTGGAGTCTACCATAAAGATTCTTTTTCTCTGAAAATATGCAGCAAAGAGCACTCTAGTAAATAGGTATTTTGCATCTTTATATTTCCCCTCCCCGAAGGGACCTCATCAAACCTTGTGGTCACAGTCCCTCTTCGTCTTTACAGCATCCTGATGTCATCAGTGTGTCACTTATGTCTTTACTCATTCGCCTCTGCTGCTCATGAGACAGCTATGTGCTGATTCTCGGAGAACAGCTCACCCAGTTTACAGCCTGTGGTTTGCGCACTGGCCGTGGGGCTGGCCACCATCCTAGCACTGGGCCCTGCACGCAGTGGCCCTTAAGGCATATTTTCTCAGTGACTGCATGAAGCAGGAATGACCTCATTTACTGGGTTGGGTCAGGAGTGGCCGTGAAGGTGGGATGAAGAGGGAATCGCTGAGGTTGGGAGGAAAATAGAAACTCTCCATAAACCATCCGGCACGCTAGTGGTAGCTGTGTCTCCACAGCCACAGGGATGAGGTTAGGGGTTGTGTCATCGATGGGAGGGGCCAAGCCTCATGGAAAGGCAGTAAGATGGTCAGAACTCTTGGAAGAGTGGGAGGTGGGGAGTGAGGAATCATTCAATTTGACTGTGTATTAAAAAACCCCAAACACTAGAAGATCCTACTAGAAATACCACTTCCCCCTTATTTAGCTCCTATCCCTTTCTTAAAAAAATTAATATCCTATGTATAGTAAAATATACTAATCCTGAAAGTACAGCTGGTCAATTTTTACGTGTATAAACATGTATTAGTCAGCACAGGCTGCTGTAACAAAGTGGCTTCAGCAGCAGATTTCTCTCTCACAGCCCTGGAAGCCAGAAGTCCAGATCAGGGTCTCGCAGGGCTGGTTTCTGGTGAGGATTCTCTTCCCAGCTCACAGATACCCACCTTCTCCCCATGTCTCCACATGGTGTTTCCTCAGTGTGTGCAGGGGGTGGAGGAGAGAGATGGAGGGGAAGTTGAGCTCCCTATCAGATCAGAGTCCCCACCCTTGTGACTTCGTTTAACCCCAGTCACCTCCTCTGAGGCCCCATTGCCAAATGCAGCTACCCTGGGGGTTAGGGTTTTAACATATGAGTTGGGGGGTGTGCACATATGTTCAGCCCATGCATCATGTATATATAACATAGCACCCAGGTTGGAAGACGGGCTCCCAGGACGCCTGGCACCCAGCCCATGTCCACAATGGCTAACTCTGAGAGTTAGTGCTCCAGTCCTGTGGGAGGCACGGTTTGTCACTGAGGAAACGTGGAGCCTACGTATGTTGACAAACTCAGCTGGGGGAGGGGAAGAGCCCATCTGGGGGCCAGATGGTCTGAAGAACCTACTGAGCCCACCCAGCGACAGAGCCGGTGCTGGGGCACCCAGGATCCACCTGGTGCTGGGCCATTCGTGGAAGTCAACCCGAATTTGTGGCCCTCCGTGAGTCCCGGCCAGCCTGCACGTTAGGCAGATGTGCTCAACAAAGCAGTGTCTGCCGCCTGCTGGGGATGTTATTTTGCCCTCTCTGGGTGCAGATTAGGACAGCCCCTGCCCACCATCCCCGGCTGGACACCCACATGGCCCTGGGTGGTTCCATTCTGCTATTTTGTGCTGACCAGGAGCAAACAGTATTTTTCTGGAGTTTGTCCCTTGGCCAGCACTCGCGGGACCCCCTCCCTCCCTGGCCACCATGGACAGCCGTCAGACCGTCACCCCATGAGGTTGCTGATTTAGCAAGCACTCAGAGAGTGTGTCGCCATCACCAGAGGCCAGCCCCGATGGGAGGTGTACACATGGCCACCTCCTTCATCTCACAACCAGCCCCCGAGGTTACCCTGCACAGAGAAGGGGGCAGAGGTTCTGGTTGGCAGGGCCAGGTCTAGCCCCAGAGCCTGCTCCTCGTGGCTTGGCCACCTTTGGCCCAAGAGTGGGCCCTGCATCTGTTTCCTGAGAGGATAGCTAGTTGACTGGGGCAACCATGAAGGAAGTTCCTAGAACAGATCACAAAGATCGGCCCCCAGTCACTCACTGCTACAGCCTGTGCTGCCAAAGGCACCACTAGAAGGGCCGTGGAGTCCTGCTCACCACCCACTCGCTACCCAGGCCCTGGAGAAATCCCACAGAGCGGCCTCTGGTTTTCCTGCTCTGGAAGCTTAGAGGGAGGCAGATCGGCGCCTGTGACGCCCAGAGGGACCTTGGTTCCAGCCCCGCGAGCAGAGTATGGTCAAAGCTCAGAACCCCACAGGCTGAGGTCAAATCCCAGCCCTCACACTCACTCACTGTGTGACATTGGGCAAGTCACTTAACATCTCTGAGCCTCTTTCCTCTACTGATAAAGGATTGAACTCTAGCATGTTCTTCCTAGGGTGCTGGAAGGATGGGTTAAGCGGGTGGGTATGCAGTGAGAAGCCAGTAACCTTGAGGCCCTCCCTGGAACAGGCTGGCCATCACTCATTTGAGAAACGGCTTAAATGGGAGGGTCCCAGCAGCCTCCCGGCGCGTTGGCGTCTGGGCTGGGGGAGGAGGCGGGCCGCGGGCTTTCAGAGTTGTGCAAGGGAGCAGCGTGGGTAGGTGGGGGCCACAGGACAAAGGATGAGAAGGAGAAGGACACTTCATGGCTCCGGGCTAGATTATTCTGTAATTCTCTAGACGCTTGCACAGAGGGGCTCAGGGCAAGCGCCTGTCCCCCTTATACCTTCCTTCCTCCTTGACCATATCAGGGCCCCAAGAGGGTCTAGAACAGAAAGAGGGGTCCCTGGGCTCTGGCATGGCAGCCCTGTGATGGTGTTTCTGGTCTGTCCTCAGGGGCAACTGGATCGGAGAAGCCCCCTACAGAACCGGCCAGCCTTGCTCTGAGTGCCCGGCCAAGTACGGCGGTGGCTGCAAGAACAACCTCTGTTACCAAGGTAGGAATCCACTTCAGAGCCCTTGGGAGCAGGCAGGCCCCCATCCCTGAGTCATAGAGCTGCTAACATGAAATGGGGATGTTGCACAGCTAGGGGGAGAAATTGCTCCCTTCCACCCTTGGCCTCTGCTCCCCTCCTCCATCTCCAGTCTCCAGCCCATGCTCCCCTCCTTCCTTCCCCATCTCCAGACTTGGGGTTGAGCCCCAGCTCCCCCTGGGACATCCTCCAGTGGGCGTCTCCCATGGACGGCACTGACTAGAGGCATCCTGCCCTCTTGGTGCTCAGACTTTGGTATAAAACAGACAAACGAGGAATTTAAAGCAGCCGTGTGATGGATGGTCCAGACCAGCTGTGGGCCGGGTGGGCTGTCGGAGCCCCTCCTGCTCGTCCTTGTCCCCACCATCCCCCCACCAACCCACGTGTGCAGCTCACCCGGCCCTTACTTGTCATAAACATCTACGTTCCCCTCCCGCCTCAGCTCAGGCCCAGCTAGAGCTTTCAGGCCGTGTATTTTCCAGCGACGCCAGCATTTGTTTATTGCTGGCCACTCAGGGCGTTTCCATTTACCCCGCTCCTGTAAATAATGCACATTTTTCATGCTTGAAGTGCTCATCACATTTTGGACTATTTCCTCCAACTCCATCCCAGCTGAGGTGCTGACCCTGTGTCTGTGGTTTGGTGTATTTTTTTCACGTGGCTGCATCAACAGGTCCTGTGATGGCTGAGAGGGGCTTTTCAGGAGGGTTGGCACGGGCAGGAGGCAGCAGCCCTCCCTGCCAGGGGTTTGTGGGGTCAGCCCAGTGGGCTCCAGGGTGAGAGTGGAGTTCCAGCCTTCTTGGGTTGCGGTGGGGAGGTGGCGGGGGCGGGGGAGGAATCCTCTGAGGGGAGAAGCAAGGGTCTGACGGTTCGGTCAGTGTGGCCCAGTCCATGTGGTCCCCTGGTCATGACTTACATGCGGGGAGGTGAGTCTCCGGGGGAAGCAGGGGCTCAACCCAGAGTCCAGACATGAGACTTCTGGCTCTGTATCTTAGTGATCTGAGGCTCTTTGCTCAAACCCCTCGATCTCTCTGCCCAGCAGCAAAATGGGCCTGGTAACTCTGTCCGTGATGCATCTGAGGCTCAGATGAGAGAGTCAGTGCATTTGGTGTGAACATCCTGAGTGCCTGCTGTGTGCCAGGATGTTGTTAGGTGGTGGGGTGGGGTGACTATGGGGACCAGTCCCAGCCCTGCCCCAGGGAACCTGACATCCAGCGGGGCTGTTGCCCCTTTCAGGGCATGATACCGTTGCCTCGGGGCTGTAGCGTGAGCCTCCGCCGTGCGCTGGGTCAGGGAGGGCCTCCTGTGCAGGCAGCTGTTGAGGAAGACTGAGCCTGGTGATGGGGGAAGGGAAGGGCGCCCCGCAGGGAGCCGCTGTGCCATGGCGCAGCGCACAGGCCCTGGCAGTGTCTGCCGCGTGGTAGGGGGCTACGGGCGTTTGCTAAGTGGAGTTCCTCCTGCTCCCCCTCTCCACTGTCTTCGAGACAGGGTCACCACGCCCATCCTTAGTGAAATATTGCCATGCAGTCCCACTCCGATACCTGGATTCCTGGGACAAGCATGGGTTTTAGAGTCTAGTACACCTGCTTGAGGGGTATCAACCCTGCACGTTCCAGCAGGGGGACCCCGGCAGGTCACTTCATCAGTCTGAGCCTCAGTCTTCCTGTGTGAGCATGGGGTGACGTGTCAGCCCCTGGGGGTAATAGGAGGGCTGAGAAGGCAGGCTGATGCTCAAGGCGTGTCAGGCTCCAAGTCCCATTCAGGCGGGTCCTGTGGCTGCTATCTGGTCACCCAGAGGGACAAGTCCCCTCTCAGATCCTGAGGGCTGGTTAGGGGACTGTGAGGGAGGGCAGACACCTGGGGGCGCCCGCTCAGGTCTCCTGCTGGGGGACGCCGTGTGTGCACGAGGCAGGCTGTTGCGATGCAGGGCGGGCAGCAGGGCCGGGTATGTCAGGCAAACTGCTTGCCTTCTCTGAGCCTCAGTTTCCCCATCTGTAAGAGTAATGCCATCATCTCCTGCAGATGGTTTGCTGGGAGGATGCAGTAAGGAAGGTACAAGTTACTAGGACAGCAGCCTGCACATAGTCAGCACTTTATGGACCTAGCCCATTACTTTCTTGGAGAAGCAGGTGGGGAGGTATGACCTCACTCGTCACCTGGCATGGAGTTCTTCACCTTAGGGGTTACTGGGGTCCCCATCCATCTCAGGATCCTGGCACATGCCTTCTTTTCTTGAAAAACACAGTTGTGTCACACCACCTCTAGGAAGACTTTCCTGATTTCACAGCCAAGCTGCTCACTTGCCTCCACTCTCTTACTGCACCCAGACTCTCCATGAACTTGAATCACCTGTAGTTACAACCGCTGGTTCACGCCAGGGCCCCCAGGGGCACCTAGCAGGTGTGTTCTGCATGTTGTCTGAATAAATATACCCCACAGAGGTCCACAGAGGGTCCTTGTCAGAGAACAAATGTACACGAAGACAGCCTAGATACAGGTTAACCTGCCCAATGAAGCCTCCTGGACTTGCTTCTTTATTTTTGGTGGAAAATACCCAACTTCACTTGGCAGACATCCTGATTTCCTTAGCTAACCATGCAGAAAGTCTCCTGTAAAGCGGCTTATCTGCATAAGCTACTTAATAAGCGTTTATTGAGGTGCCTGGCAAAGCCTTGACCTCTTAATGGAGATGGAGCAGGGATAAGGATAGACCATAAGAGGCATTCCTACCCCTCCAGCCTGTCCCTGTGTGGCGATGAAGGGTGTGGGATTCAGGGAAGGAGTTTGACTCTCAGCTGTGTGAGTTTGGGCAGGTCACATAGCCTCTGCAAGCCTCAGTTTTCCCATCTGTGAAATGGGTCTGTTCACACCTCCCAATGTAATGAGAGGATGACACAAGAACTTGACATTAGCTATGAGCTTTGTCCACACTTACAGAACCAGATGGGGGTCTGCAGAATGACATAGAAATGCTCAGTGCCCTGGCACCCCTGGTCTGGAGCTGGATGGTGCACAGGGTAACCTTGGCGTGAACTCAGGCACGGAATTTCCCCAGGCCTGTGCTGGTCCACTCAGGGGATCTTAATTAGGATGTGCTCAAATACAGCCCATCCTCTGGGTAAGCATTCCACTTTTCATGTGTGTGTCTGAGGGTGAGGACTGTCTGCCCATTTTCTTAAATAGTGAGCCCTCAAATGCTTTAGGCTGCTCTACCCAACTATATTCGGCTAAATAAAGCCGCGATTATGAGGTATAAAAATCCTAAAGGCCAGTGGAAGAAAACCCAGCTTATTCCAGAGACAGCTCTGGCTTTCAGTGAAGGGCAAGCCTGAATAGCCACATTGACGGGAAGACAGACCAGAGACCGCTGCTGGGTTCCAAGTGCTGTTTGCAAACCCAGCGTCTTCATAAAGATTTTGCCTATAGAGTTTAGCTACAGATGATGTTTTCCGCATTCTCCTTCCTGAATATCTTTAAACTTTGCTGGGACTATTTTTTTCCTCTCCAAAGAGTTCAAAGACAGAATTGATTGTAGGGGTTGGAGGGGAGGGGTTGATGGTCCTTCATGCAGCCAGTTTTGTTGAGCAACTGCTGTGTGCTGGAGCTCGTTGCAGAGTAGGGTGTGAAGCAGGCTGGCTGCTGCCTCAGAGAGTTTTCAGCTGGTGGGGGAGGCAGGTGGTGGTGAGCATGTCATCTAGGAGCCGGACATGAAGGCCCACGAGCTCTGGTAATGAATTTGGGACTCAGGATTGATGTTCTCCTCTGACTTCGATCCCATCCATCCTCCTACTGCCGTCCCACCCCAGGGTTCCCCTGGGGCAGTGGTTGTACAGTGATGAGTCAGCCAGTGAAATGGCTGCAGAGTATCCTATCAAAAGGCATCCAGAGAAGATCTCTTGAAGAAATCTTGAAGTCACCCTTCAATTGAATGGCTTGTGTCAACACAAAACAGTTGGTCTGCCCTTCAGAGAAGAAATGTTGTCACCCTAAAGGAGAAATGGAGATAAGGCTCAGAACTGGTGGACATTTGATGGGACTTGAGTCTTAATCCATTGACACAAAGAAGCTTGGGAGGGCCCCATTCCTGCTTCTTGAACTCGTTATCAAAGCACATCTGTTGTCTTTTCTCACTGGAGAAGCTTAGAAAGCAGAGGTTCCCAACTCTGGTCCATGGCATCCTTGGTGAGTCCCCAGCAGATGTGCACCAGCTCATGTTTGATAAGGGCACACAAGCAATACTTTGCTTTGCTTTGGCTGGAGTGTAAGGTGAGGTGGCAAGAATACACAGAAGAACTGCACAAAAGAGATCTTCACGACCAAGAAAATCACGATGGTATGATCACTCACCTAGAGCCAGACATCCTGGAATGTGAAGTCAAGTGGGCCTTAGAAAGCATCACTACCAACAAAGCTAGTGGAGGTGATGGAATTCCAGTGGAGCTCTTTCAAATCCTGAAAGATGATGCTGTGAAAGTGCTGCACTCAATATGCCAGCAAATTTGGAAAACTCAGCAGTGGCCACAGGACCAGAAAAGGTCGGTTTTCATTCCAATCCCAAAGAAAGGCAATGCCAAGGAATGCTCAAACGACCGCACAATTTCACTCATTTCACATGCTAGTAAAGTAATGCTCAAAATTCTCCAAGCCAGGCTTCAGCAATACATGAACCATGAACTTCCAGATGTTCAAGCTGGTTTTAGAAAAGGCAGAGGAACCAGAGATCAAATTGCCAACATCCGCTGGATCAGAAAAAAGCAAGAGAGTTCCAGAAAAACATCTATTTCTGCTTTATTGACTATGCCAAAGCCTTTGACTGTGTGGACACAATAAACTGGAAAATTCTGAAAGAGATGGGAATCCCAGACCACCTGACCTGCCTCTTTAGAAACCTATATGCAGGTCAGGAAGCAACAGTTAGAACTGGACACGGAACAACAGACTGGTTCCAAATAGGAAAAGGAGTACGTCAAGGCTGTATATTGTCACCCTGCTTATTTAACTTATATGCAGAGTACATCATGAGAAACGCTGGGCTGGATGAAGCACAAGCTGGAATCAAGATTGCTGGGAGAAATATCAATAACCTCAGATATGCAGATGACACCACCCTTATGGCAGAAATTGAAGAGGAACTACAAAGCCTGTTGATGAAAGTGAAAGAGGAGAGTGAAAAAGTTGGCTTAAAGCTCAACATTCAGAAAATGAAGATCATGGCATCTGGTCCCATCACTTCATGGGAAATAGATGAGGAAACAGTAGAAACAGTGTCAGACTTTATTTTTGGGGGCTCCAAAATCACTGCAGATGGTGACTACAGCCATAAAATTAAAAGACGCTTACTCCTTGGAAGAAAAGTTATGACCAACCTAGATAGCATGTTGAAAAGCAGACATTACTTTGCCAACAAAGGTCCATCTAGTCAAGACTATGGTTTTTCCTGTGGTCATGTATGGATGTGAGAGTTGGACTGTGAAGAAAGCTGAGCACCGAGGAATTGATGCTTTTGAACTGTGGTGTTGGAGAAGACTCTTGAGAGTCCCTTGGACTGCAAGGAGATCCAACTAGTCCATTCTGAAAGAGATCAGCCCTGGGATTCCTTTGGAAGGAGTGATGCTAAAGCTTAAGCTCCAGTACTTTGGCCACCTCACGTGAAGAGTTGACTCATTGGAAAAGACTCTGATGCTGGGCGGGATTGGGGGCAGGAGGAGAAGGGGACGACAGAGGATGAGATGGCTAGATGGCATCACCGACTCAATGGACATGAGGAGTGAACTCCAGGAGATGGTGATGGACAGGGAGGCCTGGCATGCTGTGATTCATGGGGTCACAAAGAGTCAGACACAATGAGCGACTGATCTGATCTGAAGGCTTGGTATCCTAGTGGCCTGATTACAGATCATGGTGACTTTTGTAATGAGAACTGATGCTTAATAGATGCAGTTTCTTTGGTGAATTAGAATGTTTTGAAACATGACGGTGGCAGCCGTGTTTGGAGAAATAACCATATTTGGGTGGGAAAGATTGGGAGCCAGTGAACTAAGTTTTTTTAACCAAGAGTTGGGTCTTTGGCTCTTTCTAGGTGATGGTTCCAATGTTACTGGGTTTCAGAATTTCAGTGCAGAGAAAGGTTAAGTGATCTTGACCTTTGGGGGTGGGGAAGGGAGCAGAACGTGTGGGCGGTAAAGGGCAATGGGTCTAAGACCATCGACATGGGTATTCTTGCACCCCAATGGCATGTGTCTAGGAGTACCCCTCCCTCAGTGAGAACCCAGGGCAGAGGGTCCTTGGGGAGACAGCTGTAGTTTTGGGTCAGAGGATGAGGTGGCTTCCTGAAGCTGCTTCCTTTGGTGGGCAGTGGTGAGTAGGCAGAGATGGGACAAGAAATCATTCTGACCACCCAGGGGTGGATGCTGGGGCCTTCTAATCTCCGGTCAGCCCAGCTGCTCTTGGATTCCAAATCAAGAACAGTGAGCAGAGAGCCATCCATTGCCCTTGGCGGGGAGAATCCCACCTGGCCAGTTGGCCCTGAAGTGGAACTTTCTCTTTGCTGCTGAAATGACCCTTTGTGAAAGCAAACCTCAAACTAGTTTCGTCTCCAGATGGCTTTTTTAGCTCTTCCCAAGTGCATTTTTTTTGGATCTCAGCATGTTGCTCTTCTCTCCCCTCTTCACTATTAAGAGACTTACGGCCAGGAACCTGAAACGGACGACATGAACGAGGTGGAGATGGCCCCTATTCCTGAGGAGAAACACGTCTGGGTCACCCCGAGGGTGATCAAACCCACGAAGCCCAAGAAAGACTCTCCCGTGAACTACATGAGTGAGTGGGGCTCTGCCCTGCCGGCTGCCTCTGGAGGGGGCAGTTTTTCTGGGGTGGAAGGAGTAGGGGAGCCAGTGGGTTGAGAGGTCTCCAAGTTGACAAACAGCAGGGACCAGAGTGAGGTGTAGCTTGCAAAAGCACCACCCAAACACGTTTCTAAAAAATGATATTTTAAAGTCATTTCAAAAGAAGCATTACAGGAGTTGTGCTTGGGTGGCCTTCCCCCCACCCCCTCATGCAGTTATTTTAAGGTTAGACCTTCTCTTGTCCTTTCAGAGAGGACCAGGGCTGAGATCGGGTTCCTGTTGGGGTGCCCAACTCCCAAAGGATGAGTGAACAGGCAGCATGGGGCTCAGCTCCCAGGGCCACCACGCACATGAGTCCTGTGACTCGGACCTGCCTCTTTGACACTCCATGTGCTCATCTGTAAAGTAGGAGCCCTGATGCCTCTTGTTAGCACTGTTTTAGTTTAGAGACATGGGTGTGTGCATTTCTGTGTCCATATTTTAGGAGAGGCATTGTGTTCTTGACAGAGAAGAACTGAAGCAATCACGAAGGAACTAGGCTATGAATTCTAGACCTGGGCTGGATGTTCTCATCTGTCCCTGCTCAGCCATCTCCTTGCTGGAGAGGCTGCAGCTTGGTCAGGTCGCTGTGAGGATTCTTTACAGTCACATGGGCCCCCAGTGTCAGCTGTACCGTGAGGTCCTCAGCATTGCCTCCAACAGCTCCGTTAAGGTGGGAAGTTGGCTGTTTCCCCAGAGACTTTCGGAAGTCCCCAGATGCCATGTTCTCACGCTCACTTCTGGTCTCCCAAGACCCTTCCCCTCCTAGGGCTCACTTCTCTCTGCCTTTCCTTGCTTGGCTCTGATTACCCGCTCCCTAGCCCAGGTCACCTGTGTGTGCTCCACCTTTACTGAAGTTTGGGGGCTCTAGAGGGCATTTTCTTACAGACACGGCACCAGGTATGGCTCCTCTGCCCGCCAGTGTCTCTGTTTTCCCTCCAAACCATCACACAGCACACAACTGGACTCGGCTCTGAGTAGGAGGCCGGCTCACGCCCATCTTTTCAGGAAGCCTTGGCTATTTTGTCAGTTGCCCTCCCGCCACCTCCCACACAGCCGGTGTTCTCGTGGGCCTCCAGTTCTCTCTCCCCTGGGCTGCCCGCTTGTTTAGGCAGTAGGTTGCAATGGCGCCCCACTCCAGTGCTCTTGCCTGGAGAATCCCATGGCCAGAGGAGCCTGGTGGGCTGCAGTCCATGGGGTCGCGAAGAGTCGGACACGACTGAGCAACTTCACTTTCACTTTTCACTTTCATACATTGGAGAAGGAAATGGCAACCCACTCCAGTGATCTTGCCTGGAGAATCTCATGGCCGGAGGAGCCTGGTGGGCTGCCGTCTATGGGGTCACGAAGAGTCGGACACGACTGAGCGACTTCACTTTCACTTTTCACTTTCATACATTGGAGAAGGAAATGGCAACCCACTCCAGTGCTCTTGCCTGGAGAATCCCATGGCCGGAGGAGCCTGGTGGGCTGCCGTCTATGGGGTCGCGAAGAGTCGGACACAACTGAGCGACTTCACTTTCACTTTTCACTTTCATACATTGGAGAAGGAAATGGCAACCCACGCCAGTGCTCTTGCCTGGAGAATCCCATGGCCGGAGGAGCCTGGTGGGCTGCCATCTATGGGGTCGCGAAGAGTCGGACACGACTGAGCGACTTCACTTTCACTTCTCACTTTCATACATTGGAGAAGAAAATGGCAACCCACTCCAGTGCTCTTGCCTGGAGAATCCCAGGGACTTGGGAGCCTGGTGGGCTGCCATCTATGGGGTCACACAGAGTCAGACACAACTGAAGAGACTTAGCAGCAGCAGCAGCAGCAGCAACTCTCTGTGACCAGGAAATACCCTGATGTCCTTGTCTGTCCAGAGGTTCCAAACTCTTTCATCATTATTGTATTTTTTGATAATGTAAAATTACAAAATAATATGTGTCTTTCTGTCAAACTATAATGCTACTCCAAGATTCTGATATGTCCCTATAAACTAAACCAAAAGGAAAACTTGGCAAAGTCCTCTTGGCTGTAGGGAGATGACACTGGGGAGAATGGCTGGGTCCCCACTTCCTGGGCTGAACCAGGCTCAGCCTCCAGGGCCCTGTGAGGCTGAGGGGAACTCAGTGTACCAGGCTGCCTTCCAGCGTTGGTTCACTTTCTCATCAAGGCTCAGAGAAACCCCTGGAGGTGGACACTGTGCCCCTCCCCATTAGTAAGTGGGATTTGAACCTCAGAGAGGGGAAGTAAGTGTCCAAGGTGACAGTGCTACTGGAAAAAGGAGCCAGGATTCAAACCTCCACCCCGCGCCTGCAGCCAGTGGGTGACACTTCTGCTCTCGTTATGACGAGGATTCCAGGATATTCCAGAAAGTTCCTCAGGGTGGGGATGGCATCTGCTTTCAGACTCATCCTCCCGTTTCTTGCTGTGACAAGTGTTTCTGCATTTCTTTCCTAGCCCAAAACGTCAAGTGTGACACCAAGATGAAGGACAAGTGTAAAGGGTCCACGTGCAACAGGTAAGGGCTGGCCCCTCCCTCTCCCACCACCTGCAGCCTTTAGACACACCTGCTCTGGGTCAGGGGTCCCTTCGTGACCTGCCGGCTGATCTGCTGTGGAAATGCCAGGTGTGCTATCGACAGGGAGATCCTGAACAATGTTTTGGTGCAGGTGGGTGCTCCTTTCTACCCTCTGCATGAAGGCGTCCCAGAGTGACCCAGAGCTCTGGACTGCAGCAGCATCAGGGCAGGTGTGGCCGTGGCTGGGTCCAGCACAGCTGCTGTGGAGTCCCAGTCAGTCTGCTTCCCCAGGGCCCCACCAGACGAGGAGCGGCCAGCATCTCCCCCAGAGTGGAACGAATTAATCTAGCCAATGGAGTTGCTTAGTATCATCCATTTCGGATGTTGAAAAACATCTGCCAAGAAGAACAAGCTTGGTTTTGGCAACATAGCCGCTGAGCTGCTCCTTCTGGCAGCGAATGGCCAACAGGTGCAGCGGCCACGTGCAGACCCTCAGGTTCACAGTAGGAAAACCGTGTCATTGATGGAGGGGTCCTTGTCTTCTTCCTATAGGTCCTGGCATCTGTTCATCTAAAGCTGAACCGTGTTATTTAAAGCACATGCTCGGTGTGTATGCCCAGCAGTGGGATTGCTGGGTCATAAGGCAGTTCTATTTCCAGTTTTTTAAGGAATCTCCACACTGTTCTCCATAGTGGCTGTACTAATTTGCATTCCCACCAACAGTGTAAGAGGGTTCCCTTTTCTCCACACCCTCTCCAGCATTTATTGCTTGTAACTTTTGGATAGCAGCCATCTGACTGGCATGAAATGGTACCTCATTGTGGTTTTTATTTGCATTTCTCTGATAATGAGTGATGTTGAGCATCTTTTCATGTGTTTGTTAGCCATCTGTATGTCTTCTTTGGAGAAATGTCTATTTAGTTATTTGGCCCATTTTTTGATTGTGTCATTTATTTTTCTGGAATTGAGCTGCAGGAGTTGCTTGTGGATTTTTGAGATTAGTTCTTTGTCAGTTGCTTCATTTGCTATTATTTTCTCCCATTCTGAAGGCTGTCTTTTCACATTGCTTATAGTTTCTTTTGTTGTGCAGAAGCTTTTAAGTTTAATTAGGTCCCATTTGTTTATTTTTGCTTTTATTTCTAATATTCTGGGAGGTGGGTCATAGAGGATCCTGCTGTGATTTATGTCGGAGAGTGTTTTGCCTATGTTCTCCTCTAGGAGTTTTATAGTTTCTGGTCTTATGTTTAGATCTTTAATCCATTTTGAGTTTATTTTTGTGTATGGTGTTAGAAAGTGTTCTAATTTCATTCTTTTACAAGTGGTTGACCAGTTTTCCCAACACCACTTGTTAAAGAGATTGTCTTTTCTCCATTGTATATTCTTGCCTCCTTTGTCAAAGATAAGGTGTCCATAGGTGTGTGGATTTATCTCTGGGCTTTCTATTTTGTTCCATTGATCTATATTTCTGTCTTAGTGCCAGTACCATACTGTCTTGATGACTGTGGCTTTGTAGTAGAGTCTGAAGTCAGGCAGGTTGGTTCCTCCAGTTCCATTCTTCTTCTCAAGACTGCTTTGGCTATTCAAGGTTTTTTTTATTTCCATACAAATTGTGAAATTATTTGTTCTAGCTCTGTGAAAAATACCATTGGTAGCTTGATAGAGATTGCATTGAATCTATAGATTGCTTTGGGTAGTATACTCCTTTTTACTATATTGATTCTTCCGATCCATGAATATGGTATATTTCTCCATCTATTAATGTCCCCTTTGATTTCTTTCACCAGTGTTTTATAGTTTTCTGTATATAGGTCTTTAGTTTCTTTAGGTAGATATATTCCTAAGTATTTTATTCTTTTCGTTGCAATGGCGAATGGAATTTTTTCCTTAATTTCTCTTTCTTATTTTCTCATTATTAGTGTATAGGGATGCAGAATTGAAAGAGACATGTGTACCCCAATGTTCATCACAGCACTGTTTATAATAGCCAGGACATGGAAGCAGCCTAGATGTCCATCAGCAGATGAATGGATAAGAAAGCTGTGGTACATATACACAATGGAGTATTACTCAGCTATTAAAAAGAATACATTTGAATCAGTTCAAATGAGGTGGATGAAACTGGAGCCTATCATACAGAGTGAAGTAAGCCAGGAAGAAAAACACCAATACAGTATCAGTTCAGTTCAGTTCAGTTCAGTCGCTCAGTCGTGTCAGACTCTTTGCGACCCCATGAATCGCAGCATGCCAGGCCTCCCTGTCCATCACCAACTCCCAGAGTTCACTCAGACTCACGTCCATCGAGTCAGTGATGCCATTCAGCCATCTCATCCTCTGTCATCCCCTTCTTTTCCTGCCCCCAATCCCTCCCAGCATCAGAGTCTTTTCCAATGAGTCAACTCTTCGCATGAGGTGGCCAAAGTACTGGAGTTTCAGCTTCAGTATCATTCCCTCCAAAGAAATCTGAGGGCTGATCTCCTTCCAATACAGTATACTAACGCATATATATGGGATTTAGAAAGATGGTAATGATAACCCTGTATACAAGACAGCCAAAGAGACACAGATGTGTAGAACACTCTTTTGACTCTGTGGGAGAGGGAGAGAGTGGGATGATTTGGGAGAATGGCATTGAAACATGTATAATATCATATATAAAATGAATCGCCAGTCCAGGTTCAATGCAGGATACAGGATGCTCGGGGCTGGTGCACTGGGATGACCCAGAGGGATGGTACAGGGAGGGAGGTAGGAGGGAGGTTCAGGATGGGGACCACGTGTACACCCATGGCAGATTCATGTTGATGTATGGCAAAATCAATAACAATATTGTGAAGTAATTAGCCTCCAATTAAAATAAATAAATTTATGTTAAAAAAAAATAAAGCACATGCTCAAAAGAGAAGTTGTATTGTGTTACCTGAAAGAGAGGGTCCTATTTTACACCATGGGGACGTGGAGTCAAGTTTGTCAGGAGAACACTCCACTCGCCTTTGGCAGAAGTATCCTGGGACAGAGAGCAGTGGGATCAGATGTTCAAGGGGCTTACATGTTGTCCCACCAGCCTTGGTGATAGGCCAGCAAATACTGAGAAAGTAGAACCAGGCAGTTTGGTGGTGAGACGAGCAAGAGGTGGCAGCGAGAGTGGTGGAATCACTATCTGCCCCCACTCTGAATGTCATCCCAGAGAGGTCTCCACCCTGTAGACTCCCAGGTCTGGGATGCCCAAAAGGCTCCCAAGCTGCCCCGTGGCAGTGCTGTGTCTTCCGAACCGCTGACTCATAATAAGAGCATCATGCCTGAATAGTCAGTGGGAAAAATGACAAGATTTGGAGAACATTCGTTGTTAGCATCAAAAGAGTTTCAGGATCGGAGGTAGACGGAGCCCTCTCCAAGCACAAAGGCAGGGGTCTGTGCACATGAAGCCTCTTAGACGCCTCCTGTCAAGAAATAGAGCTCAGCCCACGTGTAACCCCCTGAACTCCCACGGTGCCCTTCCTGGATGTCGTCCCATCACCTGACACATCAATTTTCTGTACATGGCACTTTTGCAAGAATACAAAATGGGATGTTTACTGGGATGTTTTTTCTGACTGTAAAGGATATCTTGTTCATTGTAATTCATGAAAACAACCACCAAAACAAGTATAAATAAAATAAGTGTCCTAGAATCTTGTTAGTGTCAGTAATAATTTGTCGTCGTTACTTCCAATCTTTGTTCTGTGCTCTGATTAGGTATATCCTATTGTACAATCTTGTATGTTATTGGTTTCACTTAAGATTTCCAAAGTCAAAAACTATGCCTCAAAAATTTCATTTCTAGTGGCCGTATAATATGCTGACATTTGGCTATATAGAAATATATTTGGCTATTCCTTTGACACCTGCTGACTTACTTCCAGTTTTCCCCAGTTATAAATGGAATAACATGGAGGTCTGACTTTTTTCTTGGGAGAGTCAAGAATCAAGGGATATAAAATTTTAGGTTTCTTTAAATTGAAGCATAGTTAATTGACAATGTTGTGTTAGTTTCAGGTATATAGCAAAGTGATTCAGTTATACATATACATATTCTTTTTCAGATTCTTTCCCGTCATAGGTCACTATAAGATACTGCATATGGTCCCTATATACGATATGCAGTAGGTCTTTGTTGGTTATCTATGTTATATATAGTAGTGTGTATATATGAATCCCAAACTCCAAATTTATCCCTTCCCCAATTTCCCCCTTTTGTCGTCCTAAATTTTCTGTGTCTGTGAGTCTGTTTCTGTTTTATAAATAGGTTCATTTGTATCTTTTTTTAGATTCCACACGTAAGTGATGGCATGTATTTGTCTTTCTCTGACTTCACTGAGAATGATAATCTCTAGATCCATCCATGTTGTTGCAAATGGGATTATTTTAGTTTTATGGCTGAGTAATATTCCATGGTATATATGTACCATCTTTTTTATTCATCTATCTGTTGATGGACCCTTAGGTTACTTCCATGTGAACATTGTGACTATTGCTGGCATGACCATTGGGGTACCTGTATCTTTTCAAATTCGAATTTTTCATCTTTTTGGGATATATGCCCAGGAGTGGGATTGCTGGATCACTTG
The DNA here is from genome assembly GCA_006408695.1 of Aepyceros melampus. NCBI lineage: Eukaryota > Metazoa > Chordata > Mammalia > Artiodactyla > Bovidae > Aepyceros > Aepyceros melampus. Next base: position 111,073 of record SJXQ01002002.1, read on the forward strand.
GTGGTTCTGTTTTTAGTTTTTAGGAACTGCCATCCTATTCTCTATAGTGGCTGCACCAACTTGCATTCCCACCAAGAGTGTAGGAGGCATCCCTTTTCTCCACAACTCTGCAGCATTTGTTATTTGTAAACTTTTTAGTGATGGGTGGTACTTCCTTGTGGTTTTAATGTACATTTTTTTCTATTAGCAACATTGAGGATATTTTCATGTCCCTGTTGGCCCTCTGGCTGTCTTCTCTGGAGAAATGTCTACGTAGATCTTCTGCTCATTTTGGGGGCTTTCTGATTGGATTATTTGTTCTTTTTTTATATTAAGCTGTATGAGTTTATATATTTTGGAAATTAATCGCTCACAGGTCACTTCATTTGCAAATGTTTCCTCCCAGTTTGTAGGTTGTTTTTCTTCATTTTGTTTATGGTTTAAGGGACATGAATTATTAAGGCTTTCTGGAAAGATTAATTGATATTTGTTTGTGAGCATGATCACCATCATTGAATTTTATTCTATTAAAACACCCTTATAGTTTGACAGCTGGAACTTTTAGTCTGCACATCTTGATGATTGGTATCTGAGGACTTTTTTGGTGCCTTTGAAGGCACTTGTCTTTCTTCTGGACAAGCCATTTGTCCATCTGTTCATAGAAACGTCCATCTATTTGACTTGAATCTGAAGCATGTGAAAATGGTCTTTAAAGAGGCCAAGCTGAATCTGTGATTGTGTCCATGTGTCCATGCACTTCAGCTTGGGTGAACTGTGACTTGCTCCCAAGCAGTGTATGCTAGATCACTGGCGCTTCTCTGTATGTAGTAACAGCTATTGAAGGGGAATAAAAACAATGAATTCATGGCGAGGTTTTATCAACGTATTTTATTCAACTTATGAACATCATCTTCTTTCTTCCCCATCAGGTACCAGTGCCCAGCAGGCTGCCTGCACAGTGGAGCAAAGATCTTTGGGACTCTCTTTTATGAAAGTGTAAGTATGGCCAGAGCTTCTTTAAATGGCCAGCGTGGACTCCTGTCTCTGTGTTAAAAGCAGGTGGCTGTTTTCAGGTGAACAGATTTTCATTCTGCTCAGTAGTCAAACCCCCCTCTTTGTAGAGCTGATCCATGCCTATTTCTGGGGCACAGATTTGTGAAGCCACTTTCGGGAATGGAGGCTGACTCCTGAGCTGACCAGTCTCTATGTTAGCCCCAACGTTAATATGCTCCACTGGAGGGGGAGAAAGGGCTGTTTGTCACTGTTCTTAGTTTGTAAAGCAATGCAGATGAGTTCTTAAAGATAAGCAACCCCAGAAACAAAGACGTGTTATAGAGTGAGGTCAGAGTCAGCAGTGGGGTGAGCCTTGGCCCGGCTTTTTGGCTTTTTGTGGGTTGAGGACAAACATCTTGTGTGTTCCTGGAAATGATTGCTGACAAAGGTGAATTCAGATGTACTTATATTCCGGCCCCGCCCTGCAGGCGTCCAGCATCTGCCGGGCCGCCATTCACTACGGGATCCTGGACGACAGGGGAGGCTTGGTGGACGTCACTAGGAATGGGAAGGTTCCCTTTTTTGTCAAGTCAGAAAGAAACGGCGTGCAGTCTCTGAGGTAAATGTTCTGTGATCAGGGCTCCTGAAAACTTCTTTTCTGATTGTGAAAGTATTGTTGAAACCTTGGGAAGTTCTGGACTGTATAAAGAAGTGGGAAATTATAAAGATGACAGTGCTCTAACTCAGAAATCACCCCACAGGCCGTTTAGCATACTTTATTCCCCTGGGTTTCTGTGTGTCTGTGTTTAATGTGTTGAGCTTTTTGTTCATTTGCTTGTTTATGTAGCTTTTAGGAAAGTTTATTCCATATTTGAAAGTTAATACTGACTGTTCTTAATTATGAAATGTACATACAGCCATTAAGATATAGAAAAACAAATAAGGAAATATTGACCCCTTCTTTCCCACTTGCTCGAGATAGTCTTGGTACACAACCTTCAAAAGTGTACAGTCTTGCAGTCTGACGTGAGTTCTGAATCCTGCTTTTTCTCTCTTCCTTGTCACTGAGACCTTTTCAGACACCTCAGTAATGATGATAGTATCTTTGAGTTTGCAGGCTAATTCTTCACTGGTATTCCCTATATACCCCCCTACCCCCGAGAATGAAGCTTTACATTTTTTAAATATACCTACTTGTGTTTGCAAGATGCTCATCACATAAGGTATGTGGATGGATCACAAGGCAGACCATCCTTGCCGTCCTGACTTTTGGGGGATGGAAGGGGCATGAATGCCAGCAGGAGGCCGTGTCTTGATCTGTCCATGGCCTCTGAGGCATAAGATGATCACTTTTGGGGGATGGAAGGGGCATGAATGCCAGCAGGAGGCCGTGTCTTGATCTGTCCATGGCCTCTGAGGCATAAGATGATCACTTTTGGGGGATGGAAGGGGCATGAATGCCAGCAGGAGGCCGTGTCTTGATCTGTCCATGGCCTCTGAGGCATAAGATGATCACTTTTGGGGGATGGAAGGGGCATGAATGCCAGCAGGAGGCCGTGTCTTGATCTGTCCATGGCCTCTGAGGCATAAGATGATCACTTTTGGGGGATGGAAGGGGCATGAATGCCAGCAGGAGGCCGTGTCTTGATCTGTCCATGGCCTCTGAGGCATAAGATGATCACTTTTGGGGGATGGAAGGGGCATGAATGCCAGCAGGAGGCCGTGTCTTGATCTGTCCATGGCCTCTGAGGCATAAGATGATCACTTTTGGGGGATGGAAGGGGCATGAATGCCAGCAGGAGGCCGTGTCTTGATCTGTCCATGGCCTCTGAGGCATAAGATGATCACTTTTGGGGGATGGAAGGGGCATGAATGCCAGCAGGAGGCCGTGTCTTGATCTGTCCATGGCCTCTGAGGCATAAGATGATCACTTTTGGGGGATGGAAGGGGCATGAATGCCAGCAGGAGGCCGTGTCTTGATCTGTCCATGGCCTCTGAGGCATAAGATGATCACTTTTGGGGGATGGAAGGGGCATGAATGCCAGCAGGAGGCCGTGTCTTGATCTGCCCATGGCCTCTGAGGCATAAGATGATCACTTTTGGGGGATGGAAGGGGATGAATGCCAGCAGGAGGCCGTGTCTTGATCTGCCCATGGCCTCTGAGGCATAAGATGATCAGGAGATGGTGGAACCCACTGCAGGCTCTGGGGTCAAACAGACCCGGCTCTGCCTCCTCCCTGTCTGTAACCTGGGCTGGCTTCCTCATCCCTTCTGGCTGGCAGTGCCCTGATATTTAAACGGAGGCCATGGTAGGACCTGAGGCTGACACCCAGCTAACCCACCACAGGGCAGCATGTCAGGGACCCCTGTCAGCGCCCCCCCAGGGTCTGTGGCAGGAAGGCGCTCAGCAGACGCTTCTGTGGTTGGTACAAGGTGGTATGTCCATGTCCGTTCTAAACAGTGAGGCCACTCAAAATGTTTCAGAAACGATGTGAGTCATTCTGCTTGGAAAGGCCTGGTTCTTCATCTTCAGGCAGTGTTGCAATATTCCTTGTTCTGTCTTAGCTGGGGATTTGGGGGTTATGTAAACAAAAGAAAACAAAAAAGAGCAAGGAAGTTTAAACGAAAACCAAGAAAATATTCAGAGAGATCGATTGAGAGATCTCTGAAATATTCAGAGAGATCGGTGTTCAGGGTGACCTCAACACCAGCGTTGGTGAAGCTCAACCTCAGCCCTGGTGGAGCTGTGGGCTTAGCTGAGGGTTCAGGTCTGTGTTGTCCAGGGTGCCTGTCCTGAAGGTACTTCTGGTCTCTTTCAGTGGCCAGCTTTGCATCTAGAGTGAGGCTCTTCACGTCTTAGAATTCAGGGAGTCTGTGAACACAAGACAGATGAATGCTTTAGTTTCACGGACCTCTAATTGAAATGTAGTATTGTCTTCCTTTATGGATATTTAGCCCCACCTCTAGCTAGCACTGCCAGAAGTCCACTTGCTGGAGATATCTTGAAACACTCTCTGCCATCATGGTCCCTCAGTGACAGAAGTTAGAAAACCTGCCTCTTGATTCGGGTTTTAATGCATTAATAAAGATGCACAGCCATTAGCCAAAATTTGTTTTCATACTTTGATAATGATATTATAATACATGACTTCCTTTTAATCTTTTAAATGTATCATATGCATTTAAAAAGCATTGTTCTGAGGAGGCGTCCAAAGGCTTTACCAGGCCTCTGGAGGGATCCTTGGCACAAAGAAGGTTAATGAGCCCTGTTCTAGAATGTTCTCAGTCTAGACCTTGCCCTGGAACGTCCTACGGGCTTTCAGGGTGATGGGAAACAAGTAGGAAGATATGAAGTTGAGGCTGAAATAAACTAAGTACAGTAACAAGGGTGCATGTTTAGGAGCAGCTCTGCTTTGCATTCATCTCATGTTTCCTTTTACAGCAAGTACAAGGCGTCCAGCTCGTTCACGGTGTCAAAAGTCAAAGGTAAGCTGGACAGTCTTCTCTTATATGACCACAATCCACAGGCTACCCTGGAATCTGGTTCCCCTTAGTTACTGATTTAATGGTTATCAAAACTGCTGATACTGCTTTTCTCAGCATTGCCACAATATTGAAGAGGTTCCTGGGAAGGATTCTTTAGCTAGTTTCTAAACATATCTGAACTTGGCATTGGCCCTAGATGGCTAAGGCTGAAACACAGGCCCGAGTTCCCAGCTGACTATCACAGAAAGACTATTCCCTGGGTCTAGAGTAACTAACTAGACCCAGGCAATAGTCTTTCTAGAGTAGTTAGCTACTCTAGACCCAGGCAATAGTCTTTCTATGATAGTCAGCTGGGAACTCGGGCCTGTGTTTCAGCCTTAACCATCTAGGGCCAATGTCTAGAGTAGCTAACCAGAGAAGGCAATGGCACCCCATTCCAGTACTCTTGCCTGGAAAATCCCATGGACAGAGGAGCCTGGCAAGCTGCAGTCCATGGGGTTGCTAAGAGTCAGACACGACTGAGCAACTTCACTTTTCACTTTCATGCATTGGAGAAGGCAATGGCACCCCACTCCAGTGTTCTTGCCTGGAGAATTCCAGGGACGGGGGAGCCTGGTGGGCTGCCGTCTATGGAGTTGCGCAGAGGACACGACTGAAGTGACACAGCAGCAGCACAGCAGCAGCAGAGTAGCTAACAGGCTTCATAGGCAGTTTGATTTCTATTGAGTGATAGTGGCTACCTGAAACATTGTGTTGAGAAGGATTCTGAGGTCCAGTTCTGTGCTCAGCAGAAAACAGAGCTGGAGAGGTTAGTCATGTCTGCCACAGAGGAGAGAGTGAAACCTGGGGAAGGACGTGGCCTATATTTGCTGTATCTTGCCCAGCTTTGTACATGCCCTGTGGCTTGTTCCTTTGACAGGGCAGCGTGTGACCATGGGAGAGCAGGCTGTAATCAGAATTGGGGTTGTGTTTGTAGCTGCCCAGACCGGGCACTTGCCTGGAGGGGCTCAAGCAGGCAGGGGTGCCTGGGCACACCACCACCATTCCCCTCCCCACTGGGAAACTGCCCGCCTGCCCTTTCTTCCCTTGGGAGAGCCATGCTTGTCATTTGGCCTGGATACCAGGCAGGTTGTTGTTGTTCAGTCGTCCAGTCGTGTCCAGTTCTTTGTGACCCCGTGGCCTGCAGCACGCTAGGCCTTCTTGGCCTCCACTGTCCCCTGGAGTTTATTCAAACTCATGTCCACTGAGTTGGTGATGCCATCCAGCCATTTCATGCTCTCTCGTCCACTTCTCTCCTGGATACCTGACTACGTGGTTAGATATCTTTATAAAAATATGCAGCAGCATTTTACCGTATTACAAAATTAATACCTATTTATTCCAGATAATTTAAAAATATGGAGAATCAGTAGGGAAAAAAGAAAAAAGAAGACCTAAATTCCACCACTCAGAGATAACTACTCTGAACATTTTGGTGGATTTCTGTAGAGTTTATTTTCCCTCTGCATTGAGTATATACATTGGTAATATGTACATTGATATGTTTTTAAAAATTGAAATTGGTAGCCTGATTTATTTTTTGAATAATAATATACCAAGAATATACTTCTGTCCCTTTAAGTGGACTTCTGAACCTAGTTTTAATGGTCTCCCCAGCACCCCATGGTATAATAGACCCTTGCTGGAGCTCTGCACAACCCCTGCCCATCTAGGTGATAGGCTCTGCTAGAGGCAGGTAAACTGCAACCTTCAAGGCCAAACCTCACCTGCCATCTGTTTTGTAAATAGAGTTTTACTGGCACGGAGCCATGCCTGTTCATTTCTGTGTTGCCTAAGAATGGTTTTTCAACAGTATGTGAACTGTGAACTTCCAGATGTTCAAGCTGGTTTTAGAAAAGGCAAAGGAACCAGAGATCAAATTGCCAACATCTGTTGGATTATCGAAAAAGAAAGAGAGTTCCAGAAAAACATCTATTTCTTCTTTATTGACTATGCCAAAGCCTTTGACTGTGTGGATCACCACAAACTGTGGAAAATTCAGAAAGAGAAGGGAATCCCAGACCACTTGACCTACCTCTTGAGAAACCTGTATGCAGGTCAGGAAGCAACAGTTAGAACTGGACATGGAACAACAGACTGGTTCCAAATAGGGAAAGGAGTACATCAAGGCTGTATATTGCCACCCCGCTTCTTTAACTTATATGCAGAGTTCATCATGAGAAATGAGAGGCTGGATAAAGCACAAGCCGGAATCAAGATTGCCGGGAGAAATATCAATAACCTCAGATATGCAGATGACACTACCCTTATGGCAGAAAGTGAAGAGGAGCCAAAAAGCCTCTTGATGAAAGTGAAAGAGGAGAGTGAAAAAGTTGGCTTAAAGCTCAACATTCAGAAAACTAAGATCATGACATCTAGTCCCATCAATCACTTCATGGCAAATAGATGGGGAAACAATGGAAACAGTGGCAGACTTTATTTTGGGGGGCTCCAAAATCACTGCAGATGATGACTGCAGCCATGAAATTAAAAGACGCTTACTCCTTGGAAGAAAAGTTATGACAGCATATTAAAAAGCAGAAACATTACATTGACAACAAAGGTCCATCTAGTCAAAGCTATGGTTTTTCCAGTAGTCATGTATGAATGTGAGAGTTGGACTATAAAGAAAGCTAAGCACCAAAGAATTGATGTTTTTGAACTGTGGTGTTGGAGAAGCTCTGAGAGTCCCTTGGACTGCAAGGAGATCCAACCAGTCCATCCTAAAGGAAATCAGTCTGAATATTCATTGGAAGGACTGGGGTGACCTCGGAGAATAAAAAATCCTCCAATAAATTGAAGCTGAAACTCCAGTACTTTGGCCACCTGTTGCGAAGAACCAACTCATTGGAAAAGACCCTGATGCTGGGAAAGATTGAAGGCGGGAGGAGAAGGGGATAACAGAGGATGCCATCACTGACTCAATGGACATGAGTTTGAGTAAACTCTGGGAGTTGGTGATGGATAGGGTGGCCTGGCGTGCTGCAGTCCATGGTGTCACAAAGAGTCGGTCACAACTGAGCAACTGAACTGAACTGAACTGAAGGCTGGTTTCTGCTACAACAGCAGAGTAGAGTGGTTATAACAGATCATAGGGCCCAGGGAGCTGGAAATATTTACTCTGATTCTTCAAGAAAGAGTTTTCTGAGGCCTGGACTAAACAAGGACAAGCTGTTAGAGACCACAGGTATTCGGTATTAGAAGTGCTTCCTTAGACACAGCATTTGACCTTGAAGGAGTCACCTACCCCTCAGGAAGGGTTTGAGTAATGAGCTGAGGCTGGAAATCAAAAACCAGACCTTCAGCGTGTCCTGTGCAGCCTCAGGAGGTCTCTTAGCTCTTTTGGACCTCAGTTTCCCCATATACATAATTAGAACAATACCTTCCATGAGGATCCAGCATGATAAGGTAGAGAGAAAGACTTCAAAGTAGAAAAGCACAATGCTGGCCCCACAGAGAAACTGGTAAGGGTGACCACTTTTGACGTGTAGACACACTCGGCTATGGGTTTTGTCTCATCCCTTGAGTGGCCCTGGGGGAGGAGTCGGGAGCACTGGGGCCTGGTGCCTGCTGGGCGCTCATCCTGGCCCTCATCTGAGTTCAGGGGCCCAACTAGCTCCCAGGACCAGCAGCCTCTTTCACAGTCTGGAAGCCTGAGGCTCAGGCCTGCCTGTGACCTGTTGTTCCCATTCACAGTGCAAACCTGGACTGCTACACCACCGTGGCCCAGCTCTGCCCGTATGAGAAGCCGGGGACACACTGCCCAAGGTAAGGCTTCCTGGCATCTGGGTTTGCAAGCATGGGGTCTGAGAGGAACGGGGCCAGGGTGGGCTGGGGGGGGGGTGGGGTGGTCACCGCACGCAGCCACGCACAGCTGAGCTCTAGACGTGGCCCTGGCATGTGTCCACCTCGGAAGTCATTTGCTATGTGGTCTGAGTCAAGGACCCACCCGACTTCTCTCTGAGACCACTTATTCTCAGCCCTGGCTGAACACTGGACTTGCCACAGAGGCATTAAAAGGACGAATCCCAATCTCCAAGAGTGGCCCAGGAAGACATCACATCTTTAAAAGCTTCTCTGTGAGTCCCTTGTGCAGCCAAGTGCCTGCGGCCTGCCATGAGGAACTTAACTGAGAAGATGATTTTGCCCCGCTCACTGTCGCATCCACTAGCAGGAAAGAGTGTGTGCTTAGTTGCTCAGCTGTATCTGACTCTTTGCGACCCCATAGACTGTAGCCCGCCAGGCTCTCCTGTCCATGGGATTCTCCAGGCAAGAATACTGGAGTGGCTTGCCGTGTCCTCCTCCGGGGGATTATTCCCAACCCAGGGATCAAACCCAGGTCTCCCGCTTTGCAGGCAGCTTCTTTACCATCTGAGCCACCAGGGAAGCAGAAGAGAGTATTTGACTTCATTTGCTGCCAAGCTCTTCCCAGGCCCCAAGACAGACCTCAGAGTCTGTCATTCTTGACCCCTTAGATCAGCTGAGAACTCTGGAAGCTGGTTGACACTGGTCCCCTTGGAATCTGCTCTTTGATTCTTATATTTGATCTGTGATGTTTTCTGTGGGTCGCTTTAGAACCAGCTTGTTAAAATCCAGTGTTTTGGAGGTAAAACTTACACACAGTGAAATCCACCAGTAATAAGTATACAGTTGGGTGTGTTTTGAACAGTGTACACCACAGTCCCAATAGAGGACGTTTTCATCACCCCAGCAGGTTCCCTTGAGTCCGTTCCCCTCCCTGCGCTCTCTCCTGTATCCCTGCCAGCCCCTGATCCACTTCCTGTCCCTATAGTCATGCCTTCTCTGGAATCTCATGAACATGGAGCCATCCAGCAGAGACTTGGGTGTCTGGCTTCTCTCACTCGGCACGATGCTTTGCAATTCATGTGTGTCCTAGAGCCAATGGGTGATTTGTTTCTTCTTTCACATTGCCGAGTGGTAGTCCACTCTGTGGATGTACCGCAGTTTGTCTAAGGAGTGAGTTTAGGCATCTGCCTACTTGGCTGGTTTTTGGAAGATGGTGCGTCATAACTAAAGAAGAGGTGCCTCTGAAGTACCTATTAGACCCTCTCAGAAGATGGGGGATGTAGCACCCCCTGAGCCCTTCTCCTGGGCCTGGAGGCCTGTGGGCTCTCCAAGGGAAAGACTGACCTTAAAACCAACAGGTGAGGGACTTCCCTGGTGGTCCAGTGGTTAGGACTCCTGCTTCCACGGCAAGGAGCACGGGTTTGATCCTTTGTTGGAGAACCAAGATCTTACATGCTGGGTGCAGCGGCCCCCCCAAAACCTAACAGGCAGAGAACACCCAAGGGTGAGCAGGAGGAACCCCGGGAGGGTGCTGATGAGGGAGAGGGGACTGGACTGGGCCCTGGACTCCTCCCCTTGGCTACTCACGTTCCCCTTGGGGCTTTCTCACTGCCCACTGCCACCTCCACCACCATGCTGACCCGCCTTGAATGTTCAAGGGAAAACATCCCTTTAATATTTTCCCACATGTTAAAGAGAAGCAGAAGGAAGTAATTTCAGAAAGTACAAACAAAAAGAAAAACTTGACATACTACAAGTATCCAAAATGTTTCTGACCTCTCATTCTAGAAGCAGGAAAGAACATTCTTACCCAGATTCCTTTTTTTTTTTTTTTTTCTGTTTAAATCTGAGACACATCCTCGTTCTCTCTGCCCACTCTGCCCCTTTGCCCCGAAGGACCCTTTCCACTTTCCGGTTGCTCTGCCTGGCTCTCTCCCGTTCAGCATCCTGCCTGTCTCTGGGCCAGAGGGCTTCCGGCCTCCTTTTTGGTTTCTTAGTCCCTGGGCTCCAGCCCATGTGTGCCTGTTCCAGATGAAGACAAAAGACCTTTTCTTAAGTCAAGCTTGTGCTCTTTCTTGGTTTGAGAGGCTCCAGTTTGAGGCACTCTCCTCATCCCCTGTGGCAGGGATGTGGTGACTGACACAGCAGTGAGCAAACCCTTCCTGCCCCAGGTTATCAGTGTTCCCTCCCTGGAATATTCTGTGACTCACAGAGGTGAGCACCCCCACCCTTTCCTCCTCCAAAACGGGGAAGTGGCCTGAAAAAAAAAAAATCTATTGATTACAATCTCTATGAGGTACCCGCAGCGTGAAGCGGCCAACACCCAAGAACGGGAGATACAACCCCTTACAAAGGCATACTCGCCTCTGTTAGATTTTTGTTTCATTTCACCTTGTTGTTTGTGCATGTCTTTTAATATGAAGAGCTTTTTTTTTTTTTAAGCAATTTGATTGCAGTATAGTTGATTTACAATGTTGTGTTAGTTTCAGGTATACAACAAAGCGAGTCAGCTATGTAAGCATCTACTGCTGTTGTTCAGTTGCTCAGCAGTGTTAGACTCTGTGACCCCATGGGCTGCAGCACGCCAAGCTTCCCTGCCCTTCACCGTCTTCTGGAGTTTGCTCAGACTCGTGTGCATTGAGTCGGTGATGCCACGCAGCCACCTCCTCCTGCACCCCCTTCTCCTCCTGCCCTAGATCTTTCCATCTATATCTACTCTTTGAGACTCTTTTTCCTTGTAGTCATTACAGAGTACTGAGTATAGTTCCTCACGCCATGCAGTAGTATAGAGCAGGACCTCACAGTAGGTCTATTTTATACATAGTAGTGTGTATATGTCAATAAAATTCTACATTTACTTTTAAGAAAAGGAAAAATATCTTTTATCACTGCTAGGGTGAGAGAGGTATATATGTATTTTTTCTTAAAGAGTAGACTGTGGTAATAATTGCCTTTCATCTAGTACTAAATCTTGATGAGCAAATAAAGAGGGCCAGCTGCTTTTCTCAAGAAGTTTTGTTTTCTGCTGATGATAACCATTCTCTAAATGCTTCTTGTTTTCCAGAGTTCACTGTCCAGCACACTGCAAAGACGAGCCATCCTATTGGGCTCCTGTGTTTGGAAGCAACATCTATGCAGACGTGAGTATTCTGGCCTTATCGGTTCCAGGGTCTGGATGTCAGAAATTTAAAATTTCATTCCTGTGCCTCTAGATAAATTTATACCATCCACTTCTGCTACCAGTGCTCTAGTTTCTGCCTTTTCAGAAGCATTTCTGCTTCCACCAATGTGTGCTAATGAACACAGACATGGGGGTACCTCCTCTTACCCAGGCATCTTCAGAGTTTGGTGAACTGAATCCTGCTCCCTCACTGACAAGCTCTTCTCCTGTGAAGGCTGCCAGGCATCACATACTGCACTGCCCCGGATACTTCAGAACTTTCTGGCTCTCCTGATGCCTGTGTAGCTGTTGGTCTTCTCTACGCATTGCCTCTCTTTTTGGCTGTGTACATACCCTGAACAAAAAGCACACGGAAGAAAATGCAAACTACCACCAATTTACTACTTGTAATAACCACTCTTATTATCTTCCATTTTTCCATCCTAACTTTAGCAAGGAAACTTTAGCTTGGTTGTTTTTTAAGTTGTATTGAAATATAGTTGATTTACAGAGTTGTGTTAATTTCTACTGTACAGAAAAGTGACTCAGTTATACATGCATATTCTTTTTCATACTGTTTTCTATTCTGGTTTGTCACAGGATGGTGAATATGGTTCTCTGTGCTCCAGAGTAGGCCCTTGTTGTTTATCCATCTTACAGATACGAGTTTGCAGATGTGGCTCCTACAGAACAAGCTCTCTGTCTCCTGTGCTCCAGGGTTTAGGGACATGGCAACCCAGGCGATGTGAATTCGGTCACAGCTCTGCCCAGCAGGCTCTGTGAGCTTCTTGACCAGCCATTCTCCTCTCTGTAGAGTGAGCCGGGCTGGGGTTTTCTAGTTCAGGGAACCCTCTAGATCTGAAAGTCCGTGAGTAGATCAGCTTCACTCAACCCCAGCTAATGTTTTCACTCCACTTTCCTCGTCTTCATTTCTGTAGTTCCCCTGCATCTGCTATCGCCACCCCCGCCCTTGCCTCCATCTGCCTTCATTTATTCTGGACTCCGGTAATGTGAGCTCACTGAGCTCTGCAAAGTCAGAGCAAACTTCATGACTGACCTTCCCCCACCCCTCATCTTTTTTCCCCCTCCTTTTTAAATGAGCCTTTTTTTTTCTCTCTCCTTGAAAGGTGCTTAGCCAAAATGGAGCTCTAAAAGTTTAATGAAGGAATAAAACAGTGTGAATCAATTGTTATACCAAATATTTAAGCCAAAACCTACTACTGAAAGACAAAGTCTTTGATTTTCAAGTGCTTTAAATATAAAAGGACGGGCAAGACGCTTCTTGTAAAGTACAAAAAGACAAATAGATAAAGCAGGAGTGGCAATATTGCTATCTGATAAAGTGGAATGTAAACATACTGAATGGGATGAGACAGTTCATGGCGCAGCGGCACAAGAGGTACAGTTTATGTGGATGTGAAAATCAAGTCCATGTCCTCCAGTGTAGCAGCCAAACATATAAAGCAAAAAACGAGTTTAGAAACGCAAGGCGAACTTGATGACATTTCAATAATAATATGAGGCTACATTTTACTTTGTTATAGGTTCTTAAAAACACCATCACTAGGTATTGTTACTCCCATCTTACAGAGACGGACAGGGAGGCTCAGAATAACCTGCCCCAGATCACGCCACGGGCAGTGGCGAAGGCGAGATGCAGATGAGGGCACGTCCCGTCTTTGGGTCTGTTCTGCCTGCATGAGTGTTGCTGCACTTATGAATACACAGGTGTCAACAGGCCTGTGTGAAAACCTGTATTCAGTCTCTAAGTTATTCACTGGATTTTGAGCTTTTGACATCACTGTGCCGGTGCCCATGACAGGGCTTGGCATATAATAATTGTTAATTAATGTTTGTTAAAAGAATAAGCAGATAAAAATGCTGCAGTAGTCAATGCCTAAACATCTCTTGAGAAAATTTTGAAAAAAAAAGAAGGAAGGAAGGGAGAAAGAGATAAAACTACCTCCGTTTCAGAGGCTCTTTTCTGGCCTCGGTTTCTAGGTCACTCTGTATTCTGGGAAATGATGATGCCCCTGGAAAATGTCTGTTTAGCTAAGGGATTTATTTTGGGAGAGTTGTCTCCAGGCCTTCGAAGGGCCCAATAGTGCCTCCCTCGGCGAGCGTTACTTGGCAGACCCTGTACTTTGTGGTGAGCTGCAGGCAGGAGGAGCAGCAGGGTGCAGCCTGTGAACCACGTCTGGGTCAGAAGATGCAAAAAACTCAAGCCCCAGCTGTGACACTGAACCGTCCTGGGATGGTGGACAAGCCTTGCCTTGCTCTGAACCTCAGTTTTCTTATCTGTCCCATCTCCCTCTGTGGCTCCTTGAGATCTCACACTCTTGCGTGCGCCAGAATCCCCAGAGAGCTTGTTTAGACAGAGTTCCGGGTCTCACCCCCACCGCGTTTCAGACTTGGGGTTTTGGGGTAGAGCCAGGGAATCTGCATTTCTAGCAAGTTCCCTGGTGGTGCTGATGCTGCTGGTCTGAGACCGTACTGCAAGGACCCCTGGGTTGGAGATGACAGTCCTGTGGGAATTTTCGATAATGGTGGTGGTGAGAGCAATGATTATGGTGGTGTTTGTCTTGTTACCTGACATCTGCTGAGCACTTGCTGTGTGCAGGCCTGCATTTAGCCTTTGATCTTTACACAATCGCCTTGCTAGCCCCTCTTGGAGTCTTATTGACCCCTGTGGAATAGTGTGCAGCTTGCCGGCTCTGAGCGGCAGTCCTGGCTCTGCTGTTTGCCAGCCCAGTGATCTGGGGCAAGCCTTTAAACCCCTGTTAAGAGGGAATAATAGTGGTGGTGGTGATGATGGTGATGATACTGTGTAGGTTGCTGGGCGTTACTGTATCCATCACTTGAAACATCAGAACTTGTCCTGTAGTGATAAATGCTCAGAAAAATTACCTATGATGATCCCTGCTTTCTGTTGAGAAGATAGAGCCTCTGAGGGTTAAAATAGGTCATCCAAGGCCACACAGCCAACCAGTGGTGGGGGCAGGGGTGCTGAGACCAGATCTCTGTTGGTAGTGCTTGTGAATAAGTATCCAGATACCGGTGATGCCGATATGTTGGTGTTGGAGAAGACTGTTGAGAGTCCCTTGGACTGCAAGGAGATCAAACTACTCAATCCTAAAGGAAAACAACCTTGAATATTCATTGGAAGGACTGATGCTGAAGCTGAAGCTCCAATGTTTTGGCCATCTGATGGGAAGCATCGACTCGCTGGAAGAGACCCTGATGCTCGGAAAGGTTGAGGGCAGGAGGAGAAGGGGATGACAGAGGATGAGATGGTTGGGTGCATCACTGGCTCAAAGGACATGAGTTTGAGCAAACTCTGGGAGATGATGAAGGATGGGGAAGCCTGGCGTGCTGCAGTCCGTGGGGTCGCAGAGTGGGACACAACTGAGTGAGTGAACAACAACGAAGCTGGTGTCGCCTCAGGTCTCGAGGAGAGAAAGCAGAGACCTGTGCCTTTGGGGAAGCAGAGGTGAGAAGAGACGTGTGGGAGGAGGAAGCGGGAGGAGAGTGTTTGTCTGCCATCAGCAGTGGAAGGCGTGTGCAGTGGTCACCAGCCCATGTGGTGAGGAGGATGAGGTGCTGGGTGTGAGGGTCCCATGCCTGCTGTTATCGTGGGAACTTCTGTACCACTGGTGCCCAGACACCCTCGGGGGCCAGGGCAGAGGACCGTCCAGAGGACCCCAACACCGGAGCACCCAGCCTCTTGGCAGCTGTGGTCAGAGGATATGCCTCCTGGGCAGGCCCTGGGTCTGGTCACTCACAGAGCGTGAGCAATACAGAGAGGGAGACGGAAGAACCCTCAGTCCTGCCCACCGGGCGGACAGTGAGCCCCAGCTCAGCCCTGCAAACAGCGAATGTAGGAGGATTCACAACAATCATTTCCTTCGCAGAGTCTCCCTGCCTCTCTCTGAGATGGGGCAGACTTATTGCTTGTTAATCTTCTAGGACACAAACCCTTCTGAGAACTGGAAAGTTGTGGATCCTTCCTCTGAGGAGATGGGGGTGGAGAAGGCTTCTTAGTATTGATAAAGTTGACCAACCATCCCAGTTTGCCTGGGATGCTGGGTTTCCCAGGCTCAGTGCTAAAACCTCGAAAGTTCTTGCCAACCCTCTAGGCCCACAGAGTTCTGCCTGTAGCCTCAGGGCCTCGCAGATGCCCTGGAGCCTGCTTCAGCCTAAGGAATCCGGCCCTTATCTGTTTAATGTATGAACTGAAGACAAGATATATTCACGTGGGATTAGAAAAACTGGCCTTCAGTGCCTCAGGTCAGTCAGTGGTAGGAAGCAAGAAATCCTGTTCTCCCATCTTTAGTGTGAGGATGCCAGTCGGCACTGAGACTCTCCAGCTTCTAACAGCAACATTAACTTCCCAGGAAGTGGGCAGGGCAGGGCCTTCTACTGTGAGTGTTTTTTCCTCCTTCTGCAAAACCAGCAGCTTGTCTGGAATGGCCTGGATTTGGAAGGGATGTGGCAGGAGCTGGCAGTCTGCAGGGCTGTTGGTTCTTTCTCTCTGCCTCTGACCCTCCAGTCTACCTCTTGCAAGAACTCTTGGAATTCCACTGGACCCACTGGGGTGATTCAGGACCCTCTCATCTCGAGGTCCCTAGCTTCGTCACATCTTCAAAATCATTGTGCTGTGTCAGGTCACGTCCCCACATGTTCGGGGATGAGGGTGGGCATCTTCAGTGGGCATTTCTGTTATTCTGCTGACCACAGAGGCACAGACTTGACCCTTAGCCTGATCTCGTTTGGAATCACTACTAAACCATGAAGTGACTTCAGGGCCTTGGCAATGTTGTCCAGTCTCACTGAGCCTGTGTTTCTGGACTATAAAATGGGACTAACATAGTCACCCATCTCACTGGAAGATGAAATGAGATGACAAGCAAAAGCAGCCCAGGGCTGGTATTCAATAAGCTCAGTCGACATGAGCTCTGCTCACCGTGACGGAGCCTGTTGACGCCACAGATGGGTTGGCTGTACCTGACCAACACTCAGCCTCAGGCTTCACCCCAGAGCAGCTGAATCTGTGGGGTCGGGGGGAGGGGGGGATAGGACGGGCATCACCAGGTAAAGACGCCGCAGCTGCAGTGAGGGTGGAGGCTCGCTGCCAAGGCCAGTGTCAGAGTCCAGCACAGGCCAGACGAAGGACCGCAGAAGGGTGTTACCTTGAGTCGGCCCTCACCTGAGGGGCTGGTTCTGAGTCTGTAGGTACGTCAGGGTGAGGTCCAGGAGCCTGCATCTTTCAGAAGCGCTGGCCTCCCCAGCCCTGAATGAGTCTCCCCAGCTTTGAGAAACGTTGATTAATTACTCTCAGACAACCCAGTCTGAAGAGCATTTTTCTACTGGATAAGTCAAGACCCTAATGGAAGTTGAACCCGATGATTGTCTTGCCCAGGGATTGGATGACTTGATGACTTTAGAAAACAGCATCTCCTGCCCTTGCTTGAAACACAGGGGCTCACGTGGCACCTGGAGTGAACCCAGATGCCCCCACAGCCCTCACGGCCCAGAGTGACTGGCCCCTGCTCACCTCCTCCCCGACTCCTGCCGCTTTCTGTCTGACTCACTGTGTTCCAACCACCCGGGCCCCTTTTTCTATTCTTTGGATATGACAAGTTCACTGCGCTCCAGGGCCTTTGCACGGGCTGCTCCCTCTTCCTGGGACACTCCTCCCAGAGACGTTCCCATGTCCGTGGGAGTCTTCCCGTATTAACTGTTCTAAAAGAGCCCCTTAATCTTATCTCATGATCGGGTTTTGTTTTCTTTATGGGTGAGTTCCTCATTTGTGTATTTGTTTGTCTGTCTCTCTTGACTCCGTGAAGGCAGAACCTTTATTTTGTTCCCCCCGAATCCTCTTGCATCTAGTATAGTGCCCGGCACATAGTAGGTGTTCAGAAAATATTTGTCAAAAATTAACAAATGAATGAGGGATGAGGCCAGGTCTCCCTGGAGAGACCGCTGAGGAATCAAGGTAGTGATGCTTACTTCCTAGGGCTTGGGGGGCAACATCCTACCAACATCCTATCAACCAGTGAGCCAAGTCATGGTTGACCCCATCAGGGCATGACCTTGACACTAATCACAGCCCTTCTGCACTTTCAGACTTCCAGCATCTGTAAGACCGCCGTGCACGCGGGGGTTATCCGGAACGAGAGTGGGGGCTACGTGGACGTGATGCCTGTGGATAAAAAGAAGGCCTACGTGGGCTCGCTCAGGAATGGAGTCCAATCTGAAAGGTAGGGCTGCTTTCTTGGATACACAATGCCCGAGGCCTGTGGGGGCCATTGGAGAAGGGCCACGGTCAGTGCCCTTTAAGATAAAGCTTGGGCAGACTTGGCATGTGTTCTCAGTAGAACATCCAGGACAAGCCTGTCCTTCTCTTCTCTCTTCCTTTTCTTTTTCAAAATAAGAGCTTGTTTCTCTGCCCAGCACGTGTTTTTGTAGACAATTTAGAGATGTCAGAAAAGCCCCAAGGAAAACCGTTACCCATTACCTCTCACCTGGGGGAGTTAGAGATCTTTGGTGTGCGTCCCTATGGTCCTTTTTCGGTATGTATGTGTGCATGGCCCCCGCCTTGCCCCCCAAAAGACAAAGGGATCAAGTTATAGTCACACAGTGGTTCTCTAGCTGCGTCAGAATATAGCTGCATTCTGTTACCCAGCTAAGAGCCGAGTCTGGAGTGCAGCAGACCTAGGCTCTGCTTCTTCCCAACTTTGTGACCTAGAGCCAGTCGCCTGGTTTCTCGAGCCTTTGCTTTCTGGCCTGGAACATGGGGAGAACTACAGTCCCCACCTCTGTGGGGTGCTGCGAGGCTGACAGAGGTGTTGCCCAGCCCTTCTGGCCAGGACACCAGCCGCATTGGACTGGGGCCCACGCTGATGACCGCATTTTACTTTAATCACCTCTTTGAAGTCCCCTTCTCCAAGTACATCACATTCCGAGGGCACCAGGGATTAGGAGGTCCACATGTGAACTTGGGGGTGGGGGCGCACAAGCCAGCCAGCCACACCAGGGGAAACGATGAAGATTCTATACTTGGGGGAGTGCTTTAGAAGAGGAATATAAAGTCGAAGGCACAGACTGTGCCAGGCCCCCTGAAGCCCGGGCTGTCGTGGCTCCCTGGCACTCTGCCACTGTCTGCACCCTCCCAGCCTCCTGAGGCACTGCAAGGGCGGACCCTGCAGAGTCAAGTGACAGGGATCCTGGCAGGGGGTAGGGGCACACGGGGTGTGCTCGGTCATAGCCATCAGCCCCGAACACACGGAGTTAATGGCTTCTGTGTTTTTTCCTTCAAAGCCTGCAACCTCTGTGTGGGAAAAGCTTAATGAAGGGAAATTCCATTGATTTAATGGGAGGGAAATGAAGCAGCTGATTAGGTGGAATTTCCTGGTGGGGCTGGAAAGAAATCCCAGGATACCCATCTCTCGAGTTCACTGTGTCCCTTTGAGAGAGAAAATGCCTTGGTGAGAAGCTGATAGGCTGGCCTTCATATCCTTGAGAGGACCCCAGCAGCTCCACCTCTGCCCTAGGCTGGGACACAGGAGGGTCTCTAGGGAGGACTAAGTGCCTTCTTCCCCACTGTTAACTGCCCCCGTCCATCTGTAGTTCTCTCTGCCCAAAGGACCTGCCTGAAATACTGTCATTATAACTGCCCCTTGACATTCACGGTGCCTTGGTTCCAGGACCCCTCAAGGATACCCCAGTCCAAGGATGCTCAAGTCCTTATTGTTGTTGGGGTTGTTTAGTCGTTCAGGCATGGCTGACTCGTGACCCCATTGACTGTAACGCACCAGGCTCCCCTGTTCGTGGGATCTCCCAGGCAAGAATACTGGAGTGGGTTGCCATTTCCCTCTCCAGGGGATCTTCCCGACTCAGGGATCAAACCTACGTCTCCCATATTGGCAGGCAGATTCTTTACCTCTGAGCCACCAGGAAGCCCCAAGTCCTTATATCAGTGATGAAGAACAGGAGGTCATCCACATCCACGACTCCACAGCCATGGGTGGACGTGGAGTGGATACACAGGGCTGACTGTGTCTTGTGGGCAGCCTTCCCCAGGCCCTGGAGTGGTTGATGCCCACTGCACTACTCAGGTTCTACTGAGCGGACAGTCTGCTTCCCTTCCTTCTTGGGCTCTTTCCCCCTGAGTAGGTCGTGCAGGCTGAAATCTGTGATCAGCTGAAATCTGTGGTGAGCTTCCCAACCTGTCGAGGGGAAATGATAGCAGCCACCTCCAGTGTTGGGGAAGACAGTGGGTCTCCAAGTAGTCTCCCCAGAGCAGCATCCAAATTGACGGGGAGTTTGCTAGAGAAGCACATTCTCTGGCCCACCCGGGACAGACACTTGGGGAGCATGGGT
The DNA here is from genome assembly GCA_006408695.1 of Aepyceros melampus. Lineage (NCBI taxonomy): Eukaryota > Metazoa > Chordata > Mammalia > Artiodactyla > Bovidae > Aepyceros > Aepyceros melampus. The sequence goes on from SJXQ01002002.1 coordinate 130,919, forward strand.
CTGCCCTCGGGGGCCCTGATGCCTGCTGGAGGGAGGCCACTGCTGCAAGAGGGGTTGCTGTAGGGTGGCCACGTCCCAGCACGGTTGCGCTGTCCATGCTTTTGATGGTCTGTGATGCACTGTGTATCTGCGGGGGCCCAGGCGCGGGCCGGGATGGGTGGGCGCCAGGTGGTAGTCTGCCCTGCATGTGCAGAGGGGAGAGGCCAGGCCAGAGGGGACATGGGGTCTGAGGGCAGTTGGGAGCCCTCTGCACTGCTCGTCAGCTGGGTGTCCTGGGGCAGGCAGTTTCCCCAGGCCTCCGTCAGTGTCTGCTGTGAGGATTAAATGAGAAAGTACGTGCAAAGCACTCACCGATGGCTTAGAGCAAGTGTCTAACAGACCCACTGGTCTGGCTGTTATGACACCTCAAGGCTAGTTTTGAACCTCAGGACACTATGGTTTTTTTCATGTAGGGTCAGGTAATGCGACTGTAGGAAGTAGCCTACATGGATTATTCCAGGACAAGGGAGAAAGCATTGTGCGGGAATTACTCTTTCGTCCTGATATCCATCCGTTCCGCGTGCTCTCACCTATCAGATGTCACACATGGGGTGAACCCTCACAGTGTCCCAGGCACGGGACCCAGCAGGGATCACATAGTCCCGATCTCCGCCCTTCTGGGACTTGTTACCTAGTTGCAGGACAGACAGTGCAGAAATAACAACTTCAGTAGCAGGGCACAGGCGTCTCTGCTATGGAGGATGGTGCCGGGAGCTGAGTACACCAAACAGGGCCCCATCTTACTGTCTGGAGGGGCCTCTGTGGTGATGTGGCTCCTGCAGAGATATCTGGGCAGGGCAGCCCCCTCCTCCCCTTCTTTAGATGGGACCTCAGAGTCCCTCTGTGTACGGATCAGGGCTGAGGATTTCCCTGGAGCCTGTTCCCATTAGGGAATTAGGGACTGTGGGAACCCAGCCTGAGGATGGTGACTCTGTCCTCAGTGTCTGCAGGGCCCCTGGAGTGGTCATGGCTGTCCCAAGGGCAATGTGGACACTGGACATACAGTAGCCCGTTCACGGAAAGCCACGTTCTAAATTTAGGGAATCCTTCAATCAGTCAAACAAACAAAACCTCCTGAACAGAATTCTTAGTACACGGACAAAAAGTTGGTTCTGCGTCAAAGTGTCTTTAGTTTAGCAATTGTCTTTTTCTAGAAAAGGATTTCCTGAAAGTTTTGAAAGATGACCATGCAGAACTGGGACCACAACAGGCACTTTCTCTCTCTCACACACGTGCCCATGAAAGAATGGAAGGAAAAGGAATCCGGGAGAACTTTAGATCTTGGGACCTGGGTGTCCAGATATTCTCAGAAAGAAGCTGGATATCTGGAAGAAAATCAGTTCAGGATTTTTTTTTTTTCCTGAGGCCAGAACTGATTTTTGAAGACAGATTTCACAATGAGATTGTGAAATATACCAAACAATGACAGATAATACTCTTGGTCACAATGACCTGTTTACGGAGGTTGATGGTATATGCGTGGAGCGACATTTACCCGAATTGTAGACCACCTGGCCTAGCATTTATAGGGCAGCTCCTGTCTGCTGGGCACTGTCCTTGGGGCTGGGGCCACAGCAGGGACAGAAGAAGCCAAAATTCCATCCTCAGAGGCCTCTGTCTATTGGGGCATGTCCCAGATACATACCATGAGCTACATATGGGATTATTAGAGCATAGTTGATTTACAGTGTTGTGTTAGTTTCAGGTATACAAGACAGTGAGTCAGTTATGCATACACATATATCCACTTTTTTTTTTAGATTCTTTCCCCAACACATGGGGATTTTAAGGTTTCTAGTAATCATAGCGAAAAAGAATGAGAAGGGAGAATTTAGAGTACATTCATTTCATCCAGTGAATCAACATTATTATTGTTTCAATATGTATGAACAGAAGAAGAGTTGGTGGGAAACTTGCACTCCTCTTTTCTCAAAAAAGCTGGGAAATCCAGAGGGTGTTTCACACACAGAACGCGTCTCAGTTTGGGTGAGCTGCATTTCAAGCCCTTGATAACCACCGTGAGCTCCGGGAGTCTCGAGGGTCAGGTGTCTGAAACTCTCTCAACTTGTGCAGAAACTCTGGGAAGCAGAAACCACTGGGCCATTAGTTCCAGATGGAATGAGCTTTGCACTCTACCCTAGGCTGGCTAGACTAAGCTGGGCTGGTTTCCCCAGCGTCTCCCTCCCTCCCTGCTCCTGTTTCCCAGCACTCTCAGCTCTGCACTACCGTTAGCTCAGCTCACCTCCCAACAGTCCCATGAGGCAGAGACCACAGTTACCCACGTTTATCAATAAGGAAAGGGAGGCTTAACACAGAGGTTAAAGGACTTGCCTAAGGGAACCCCGCCGATAAATGGCAGGGCCCATACTTGAACTCAGGCTGGTAGCCAGCACACGTGACTTCTCACTGCAGGCAAGTTGTTGACCGAAGAAGGGGCTGAGGTGAACCTTAACACTTCTAAAGTACACTTGTTTGTAAACTTTACAAATACTAATTAGAAGAGAAATACTTATTATTTAAATAATAGGGCTTCCCTGGTAACTCAGATGGTAAAGAATGGCATCTGGGACCCCTCTGTACTGCTCGCCAGCTGGGTGTTCTTGGGCCGGCAGTCTCCCCTGCTCTGTCAGTGTGTCCTTACAATGCAGGATACTCAAGTTTGAGCCCTGGGTCAGGAAGATCCCCTGAAGGGAATGGCAGCCCACTGCAGAATTCTTGCCTGAAGAACACCACGGACAGAGGAGCCTGGCGGGCTATATAGTCCACGGGGTCGGCAAAGAGTCAGACATGACTAATCGACTGACACTTTCACTTTCTGTTTAAATAATATGTCTAGGGATTAGAAAAAAAGAGTTCCTATAAGCATTCTGTTAATCTCTGTTAACTGCTTTTTAAATAACTTTTCCAGGCTTCTCCTACCCCACCCCGGGTAATACACATAAAAATGAAAATGTGGATTGTATTTTTTTCCCTAAAAAAATATTTTCTGAAATTGTTTTTTCCTAAAAAATATTTTCTATTTCATGAAATGAGATGAAGAGGTTTGACGATTCCTTGGGGATTGGGCTTATGCGTGGATAATTCACTCGCTGCCGTTCACCTGCCCGGCGTTCCCCTAATGGGAGAATGTGGTTTCAGTCTCGTGGGGTGACGCTGTCCACGGCCCAGGGCTTGAGCTCTGGTCAGGTGCACAGCACTGACCCAGAACCTTCCCTGGATGAGGGCCCCTGAGGAGGGGGTGCTTTTGTGAATTATGTCCTCAGAAGCAGAAACTGAGGCTCAGAGAAATGGATTAACCACCCCAAGATCCAATAGATAAGATCTGGAACTCTTTCTGTTTGACTCGTGAAGTTTCCTGGAAGATCAATAGAGGGTAAGAATTTGAAAGAACAGATTAGAATATTAAAAAAAAATGTTTCTGTATGTATAACACACTATACATATAAATACACACATTTTCATGTATGCACATAGTACTGAAAAAGACGCCGCATATTTAAAGCCAGGAGAGCAATCCTCTGCTGTCCTTCGGTCGCTGGGTTCCATACCCGCTGGGCTTAGCTGCCAACCAGTGGACTGTTCATCCCAGAACAGAGGTACACTGTCCTCTCTCTTTAATCCAGTCTCTGTCGTGTGCTGCCAACGCCAACCACTTCCTCCCTGAGTAATTTTCGCCCGCAGGAGTGAGCTTCCAGGACGAAGCCTTATGCTTTTGGCTCCTGGCGGACCTGCAACCTCCCGCCTCCCAAGGGGCTCCCGGCGTTTGACCCCGACTGCCATGTGGGGTTGGCCAGTGTGGTCCTCAGCAGTGGTGTGGCCACAGCCCATCCATTTAGGGTGAGGGTCGGGAAAGGGTCCCAGAGCATCCACAGAGCTGCATCCGTGTCCCAGCTGCACCTGGAACAAATCACGTCACTTCTCAGAGCCTTGCTTCCCTTTCTCTAAGTGGGAGGAACCCTGGAGATCTCTCGGGGGGCTGCGGGGACTGGATGGGGTAAGATTACATAACAAACGGAGGCAGTGTTGGGGTCCGGCGGTGTGTGTGCCAGACACAGCCGCTGGGTCGGAGAGCTGAGCACTGGTGCCCAGGGCAGGCGAGGGGCCATCGGAAGCCTGGACTCACTCCCCAGGGCTGGACTGTGACACCACCCGAGGCTACAGTGCCTCAGGCTTTCCCGGAGCTCCCATCCCAGCTCATCAAGTAGATCAGTGACCCTGGGGATGCCCCAGAGGCTTCCCAGGCCAGCTCCGGTTCTTCCCCAGTTCTCAGAGGGGGTTTTTGTGCTGGTTTTCCCTCCCTTCCCCCTCCTTTTCTCTCTCTTTCTCCCTTTCTTCCTTCCTTCCTTTCTTTCTCTTTTTCCCTTCCTCCCCACCTCCTAACTTTTCATAGTAAGATTAGAGAAATTTTAAGAAATAGTGCAAATAGTTTTAAGAAACTACTATCACAGAAAATCTCACTATAAACACCCTAGTGGTTTCCTTCCAGATTTTTTTTCTATTTACACAGTAACAGTTTATTCCTTAGTTTTCTTAGTTAATTTTACTTTTGGTTGCTCTGGGTCTCTGAGGGCTTTCTCTAGCTGTGGTGAGCAGTGGCTACGCTCTAGCTGTGGTACACGCCTTCTCTTTGCAAGGTCTTCTCTCATTGCAGAGCACAGACTCTAGGCATGTGGGCTTCAGTAGTTGCAGCTCATGGGCTCTAGAGCTCAGGCTCAGGAGTGGTGCACAGGCTTAGGTGCTCCGTGTGATGTGGAATCTTCCCAGGCCAGGGATCAACCCGAGTCCCCTGCATTGGCAGGCAGATTCTTATCCACTGTGCCATCAGGGAACTCCCTTGTGATTTTGTTTTTGTTTCTACAGAAAAAAGAATCAGACTGCCCGCATTGTTCTGTTAATTTTTTTTCAGTCAACAACAGTTGTGAGTGTTTTCCCAATATTTCCCATGCCCGACATGGCCACCCCATCATTTCCACGGCTCCATGATATTCTGTTGCATGGATGGACCACCGTTTCTTTACCCAGTTGACTGACATCTGGATTGGTTCCTTTTTTTGTTATTGTAAACAACACAGCCAAGAACATCTTTGCACAACCTGTGTGCTTTCCCTACACTTTGCTTAGGTAACTTCCTGTTAGCAGCATAGCCACAGCCACCAAAGTGACCTCTTTCTCTGGCGCATGGCATGTCTCTCTCCTGTTCAAGCCCTGCTGAGAAAAAGTCTCTGACTCTTACCAGGCAGGTCACCCAGCCCACTTCCCCACCCTCCTGGCACAGCATCCGCCTCGTCACAGCAGTGCCCCTCACTGGCCTGCTCTCTTTCCTGGATACCTCAGGGCCTTTGCACCTGCTGGTACCCAACCCTGGGCCCTCCCAGCTCCTATACCTCCCATGGCTGGCCCCTCATGTTGTTTACATCTACACAAAAATGCCAGCTCCCCAAGGAGGTACCCTCCTGCTGTGGGGTCTCCATTCACTCTCCCCGCCCTGCACCCCTGATCTAATCAGATCCTCAGGACCCACCACTGTCTGCAGTTACTCCTTACACCTATTTAGCGGTTAATCTCTCACCCCCAGACCATAAGCTCCAGGAAGGTAAGAACCCCTTCACAGGTGTGGTTAACCCTGTGTCCCCAACACCCACCCCAATGCCCACACATAGTAGGTGTTCAGTAAATACTGGTTGAGTACTGAAAAAATGATGAGTTCAGCTATTTGTTCAGAACCAGTTGTAGGATATTTAATACCCTTTATGAAAATTGTTCAATATATTTTGGGAACATCGTCCAATACCTTTGGTGAAAATTGTTCAGAAATGTTGTGCTGGTTTACATGCCCTCGTGGGAGCTACAAACTAACCTAGAAAGAGTCAGAGGGCAAGATTTAGAAAAGGAGGTTGTCTTATAATTTATCAGGTCACACTTGATTTTCATCAGACACACACAGTTGTCAACTTTCCTAGCAAAACTGGAGCTTGGTAAATGTTTGAAGCATGGACCTTGCCTGAGGCAGCAGGAGGGACCCATTTGATGTCACATGATACCCAGTTGGCCCACTGTCTGATGTGTTGAGAAATAAACAGCCTGTTCAGCAGAGCTTGCTTGTGGCTTACAGGTGGGGTGGTTGTTCAGTGGGGATGTCTGGTAGGAACCTTAGGGTTCCTGTCTGGATGACAGCCTGAGTGGCCCCTGTCCCTGGTTTGTTGGGGGTCCTATGGATGGGGGCACCCACTGCCCCATCCATAGAGTTTCAGAATCACAAACCCTGGTAATTGTCCCCAGCATGTGTAAGAGCCGAGGGCGTGTGGCTCTGAGTGATTCTCCCAGACTATTCATTTGGGCAGAGAACCCAGGAAAGTCTTGCAGCCCAGAGGCCTGAGGAGGGCCCTGAAATCTGAACTTCTGAGAAATCTGCAGGGCAGCCAGGGTTGCCACAGCCCCCACCACAGTGTCCACTCTCTGCCTCTGCAGGCCCATGGGGGCTCTGGCACCAACATTCTGTCGTTTCTGGGCTCTGAACTTTCCCCACCGCCCCCTCTTGCCAAGGGCTCCCATCTGATACACATTTCCAGAAGACCCAGCTCAACCAAAAAAAATAAGAATGGTAATAAAAAAGCCACATGAGGGGCTGTGCTGGAGGCACATGGGTTAACAGGCCACCCCGTGCATAGCTGAGGAGGTTGTGAATCACGGTAACCTTCCTGAAACACCATCAGCAGGTTGCCCACATCACCAGTGGGCATATCCTCTGATACAGTAACTCCACTCCTAGGAGCTTATCCCTGGGTGCCCTCCTATAGATATAGGCAGCCCCATGGACCAGGTTGTTCTCTGTAGCATTGTTTGCAAAAGCAAAACATTAGAAATGGCTAAATATCCATCCTCAAGGACCCAGTTAACTATATAATAGCATGGCGCAGTGGTAAAAAGCATCTGCCTGCTAGTGCCGGAGCCAGAGGAGACATGGGTTTGACTTCTGGGTCAGGAAGATCCCCTGGAGAAGGGCATGGCGACCCACTCCAGTATTCTTACCTGGAAAATCCCATGGACAAGGGAGCCTGGTGGGCTACAGTCCATGGGGTCGCAAAGAGTCGGACATGACTTAGCGACTGAGTACACAGTAGCTTCCTACAAGAGAATACTGTGCAGTTGGATCAAAAGCACGAGGAAGCTGTTTTTGTACAGGGAGCCAATGGCTATAAAAGGGACAAAAACAAATGTTGACAGGATGTGGAGAAGCTGGAAGATGCTTGTGTGTCGCTGGTGGGGATGGAAAATAGTGCAGCTTCTTTGGAAAAGAGTCTAGCAGGTTTTTAAAAAGCTGAACATACATTTAACACACGACCTAGTAATTCCACTCCTAGGTATACACCCACAGGAGTTGGAAGCATACATTCATAAGAACCTGTACGCAAATATTCATCGCAGCGTCGTTTATATTTGCCAAAAATTGAAGAACTCTAAAGTCCATCAACTGAGGAAGGGATTAATGGTGTGTGATCTACCCACGTGATGGAGTATCACTTGGTAGGAGAAGCAATGAAGTGCTGAGCACACTACAACATGTTGCTGTTTTGCTGTTTAGTCACTAAGTCGTGTCTGACTTTTCGACCCCATGGACTGCAGCTTCCCTGTCCCGCACTATCTTCCGGAGCTTGCTCAAACTCACGTCCATTGAGCTGGTGATGCCGTCCAACCATCTCACCCTCTGTCGTCCCCTTCTCCTCCCGCCTTAATCTTTCCCAGCATCAGGATCTTTTCCAGTGAGTCAGTTCTTCACATCAGGGCTTCCCTTGTGGCTCAGCTGGTAAAGAATCCACCTGCAATGCGGGAGACCTGGGTTCAATCCCTGGATTGGGAAGATCCCCTGGAGAAGGCGAAGGCTACCCACTCCAGTATTCTGGCCTGGAGAATGCCATGGACTGTCTAGTCCATGGGGTTGCAAAGAGTTGGACACGACTGAGCAACTTTCTCTACACTCCTATAGGATATCCGAGCCCAGTTGTGGTGCCTCTTCTAGTAACTGGAACACATGCACTACTGTTTTAACACCGCCCTATCAGTCAGTCAAGCAGGTGGTTTCTCTTTGGGTTGGCAGGTGGTAGCAAAAACCAGGCAGAAGTCCTAAAGGCTGAGTTGCGTTCAGAAAGACAGGGGCCAGCCAATTCCAAGTTAACAGAAATACCTCAACAACCCAGACCTCGATTCAGACCCGGGCGTGTCTGCAGAGGCAGAGGGCTTTGCCAGCTGCTCCTGGCCAGGGCGGGCCCTGTTCCTGAAGCTTTAGGAAGCATCTCTTGGCCACACTGCTTCCACTGAGGGGACCTGGGGACACCCAGCTCCACCACCCCCAGCTCGATCCCTGCAGAACTTTCGGTAACATGTGCTCTTCCTTCTTTTTCAGCTTGAGGACCCTTAGAGACGGAAAGGCCTTCCGCATCTTTGCCGTGAGGCAGTGAACTTGCAGGGCTGGGGAGAAGGGCACGTCCTGT
>SJXQ01002002.1:144808-177938 GCA_006408695.1 Aepyceros melampus
TCTTGCACTGGGAGTGGCCCTTCCAGCCTTTCTCCTACAGAGCCTGCAGCCTTCCTTGGTGCCACACCTCTTTCTCCTGCTTCAGGAAGTTCTTCTGAACCCCTAGGATGCCGCAGCCCTGGGTCCCGAAGTTTTTCCCCCCAAATGTTCAACACACAAAAGATGCGCTGGCTGGGGAGGCAATGGCAACTTGGAGGGAGCTGACGCTCCCTTCTTGCAGAGTCGGTCTGAGACGCAGCAAAGGTGTGCAGGAGTGGTGTGAGCAGGCTGAATGCCAGCATGCTGCTTGGGGACCCCAACAGAGGAGGCTCTGCACAAGGTGACCCAGAGACTGAGCCCTGGCCTAAGGGTCCCTGGCCTGCCTCCCACCCCTTTACCAACTGAGGAGGCTTGGACGAGTTGTTTTTTTTTTTTCAGCTGCACTGTACGGCACGTAGGATCTTAGTTCCCCAGCCAGGGATCACACCCATGCCTTCTGCATTGAAATGGGGGAGGTTTAACCATTGGCTTGCCAGAGAAGTCACTTCTGCCTGTTTGGGCCTCTGGCTGCTCATTTAGGAAACGGAATTTCTCACAGTGACCTCACCGCATCTAAGAGCAGTGATTCCAGGGGAGCTGCGAGCTGAAAGGTGCTCTAGTAATCATGGCCACTGTGCCGGGTGGCATGCTTTGAGGTGGCAGCTAACACGAACCCATGCGGTAGGCCCAGGACTTGTCAGAAAGGCAGATTTTCGGGTCCCAACCCAGATCCTGTGAATCAAAACCTGTCAGAGTTCACAAGCCCTCAGGACGATTCTGGTGCTGGGTTCGTTGGAGAATCATCACTCTGAAAACATCCAGATATCTCATGTGAGAAGTCAGAAAGGAGGTGATCTGGGGGCAGAGGCTCAGGGATGCCGGGACAGCTGGTCAGCATCCATGCAAACCTCCCCCCTCCTCTGTGGGCAGGATGGCAGCCGGTCACAGACTGTCCCCACGCTGAGTCTGAGATGGGAAGAAGGGACGAGGGGGTGGGTCCTCTCTCCCCAGTATTCTTTTATTGGTGAAGAAAATCCTTCCTGGGATTCCCCAGCAGGCCTGTTTTTGCACTCCTTTCATCACCAGTGGGTCACATGCCCGGTCCGAGGTTTATCGTGAACAACTGTGATGGAACAGGTTGGTTTAGAGTGAAGAGAGGCAGACCGGGGGCCACAAAGGGGTCACGTGGTCTAAGAGTTATGTGCCAGGACGCAGACATGCCTGAGTTTGAATCCCATGTCAGCTCTTAACCAGCGCTGTGACACTGGGCGAGTTGCTGAGCCTCTCTGAGCATCGGTGGCCTTCTCTGTAAAGGGGCAATAATGACAGCGCTCACGGTGCTTATGTGGATTCAGTGAGGTCATACTTGAGATGCGCTCAGACCTGGGTGGGTGCCCACGGCTGCCACATGTATCACTACATTGCTTTGCGGCATGGAACTAATGCCAGTGGGTACATGCCATAGGGAGACAGATTTCTACCAAGTACAATGAGGAAGATTCAGATTGGCAGGACTTCCAAAAGAGAAATGGGCCTTATGAAGAGGGAGTGACGCCTCTTCCCTGGAAGACTATGAACGGAAGCTGGAAGATCCTTGGACTAGATCGACCTCAGAGCCTTTTCCCTGATTCTGGCTCCCAGCAGAGACCTGCCTTCCCTCTTTCCCCTGCCCTGCCCCCGAGGGCCCTGGGGACCCACAGAAGGGATGACAGGAACTGTGAAATCCTGGCTCCTCAAACCATGGCCACTTCATTCTAAAAAGGAAAAGTAAAAACCCTGCAGCTTGGTGGGTGGTCCTGAAACCATTACATGTTTTATGGGGTTGATTTGTTTGTTTGTCTTACCCATTTTCCTTCCAGTTTTTCACACCAAGACCTGTCCTAGACTACCACTGGGGCTTTAAAAATCTTTTAGGCCCTTAAAAAAAATAAATTTGGTGCTGAAGGCCCAGGTTTCAAAACCCTCATGGTGTTCCTTTGACTCATCCTGGCCAACTCAACTGGTAGCAGCTTTCATCCAAGGACCAGGAGCAGACCATTAAACCAATTCTTCTGTCAGTGCCTGGCCTGGATCCCACATGGGCAGAAGGCCGCCCTCTGGGCCCTGCTGCCACCTGAATGGGGATGGGCTGGCCTGTCAGCCAGCAGGCTCCCAGCCCGTGGGCTCTCACCTTCTCCTGGCTGTGGTCCAAGGATATTTCCAGTCCATCCCACTGGCACCAGTCCAGACCTACTGTCCCCCAGCCCTGGTCTGACCCAGGGAGCCCCACCTGTGCCAAGTGCCAGTACATGCCAGGATTAACTGGGCACCAAGCTTGTGCTGTCTCTAGTAAGCACACGTCTCCATCAACAATCTGCTCATTCAATATATGTGTCAAATATAATTCACATCCTAATTAGATTTTCTTTGTCAGCTGGGAATGCATTGAGTTGCATGTAACAGAGCCCCAACCACAGTGGCAGGGAGGTCCTGGGGATGCATGCTTGGGGAGTCCTCCAGGTTCCTTTCCACTTGCTGCTCTGCCATCCTCAGAGAGTGGCGTGTGTCCTTGTGGTTAAAAGATGACTCTTCACTTCTATCCCGTAGCAGACCTTCCAGGAGGGAAGAGATACCATGAAGGGCAGAAGCCACATAGCGGTTTGATTCTGCCTCTTTTATTCCAGGTAGTGTATTTTTCAATTCTGGAATTCTGAGGGAGAACCTGAGTCTGTCTCAACCAGAAAAACAATGGAAGCATAGTTTTCCCAGAAGTCTCAGCCCGTGAATTTCCACTGATACCCTCTTGGTCAGACTTGGGTCCCACAGCCACTCCTTGCTGCAAGGAAGTTTGGAGAGATGCGTCTTTTTTCCACATTGAGATCCAGCTGTCAAGTGGGTCCTATGAGGACAAATGGGAGAAGGGACCTTGGGTACGTCAGGTCTGGCTCACCTGTGAACAGGTGAGAACTGCAGGTGTCGCTTCTTAGAAGTGCTGTAACAAATGACCATAAATCCAGTAGTTTAAACAGTAGACACTTACAGTTCTGCAGATCAGAAGTCTGAAACTTCTAGATCTGAAGATTCTAGGGGAGGATCCTTCATGCCTCTTCCAGCTTCTGGGGGCCCCAGGCATCTCTTGGCTTCTCACCACGTCACTCCAATGTCTGCCCCAGGTCACGTGGCCACCTCAAGATCCTTAACTAATCTTTGCAAAGATCCCAATTCAAAGTAAGGTCACATTCTGGGGTTGCAGGGAGACATGAATTTGGGAGGGATACTATTCAACCCAGTCTAGCAGGTGGACACCAGTCCTGCGGGCTGAGCCATGGTGGCTGCTTGTCCACGTGTCAGCTGTCTTCCTAGATGCTTGGGTTTGCCACCATTCGCTCTGGGGTTTTTGCCCCAGCCCCTCTGGAGCTGGTGACTATCAGGGCAGTGTTTTGGGAATTGGTGACTGATGTGGCTTCAGGTTCCAGTTTGTGCTCTGTCTCATTTTCCCTTTTCAACTCCTCATAGTTGGAACCTTTGACATCTTCCCTGTATGATACTTTAGAGGGGGCAGAAAAAGAATCTGGAGCTGGTGAGCCTGGGTTCAAATCACAGCTCTACCACTTACAATTTGTGAAACCTTGCATGAGGTACTTAACCTCTCCCTCAGTTTCCTCATATATGAAATGGGAACAATAATAGCAGCTACTTTGGCTTTTTTAAAAGTTTGTTTTGGTATGGAGGAGCCTGATGGGCTGCCGTCTGTGGGGTCGCACAGAGTCGGACACGACTGAAGCAGCTTAGCAGCTGCAGCAGCAGTTGATTTACAGTGTATTAATTTCTGCTGTATAGCTAAGTGACTCATATACATGTCCTTTTTCATATTCTTCCCTATGATGGTTTATCACAGGATGTTGAATATAGTTCCCTATGCTATACAGTAGGATCTTGCTGTTTATCCATTCTGCATATAATAGTTTGCATAGGCTAATCCCAAACTCCATCCCTTGCTCACCCTCTCCACCTTGGGAACCACAAATCTGCCATGTCTGTGAGTTTGTTTCTGTTTCATAGGTAAGTTCATTTGTATTGTAATTTAGATTCTACTGTGATATTTGTCTTTTTCTCTCTGGTTCACTTCACTTAGTATGATAATCTCTAGGTCCATCCATGTTGCTGCAAATGGCATTATTTTGCTCTTTTTTATGTTTGAGTAATATTCCATTCTATGTATATACCACACCTTTATCCATTCATCTGTTTACATTCAGATTGTTTCCATGTCGTGGCTGTTGTGAATAGAGCTATAATAGCAGCTGCTTTGTATAGTTGTTATGGTGTTCAAACAAGTTAGTATTTTAAGAAAAAAAAGCATTTGGAAGCCTGGCACATAATAAGCGCTATATACATGTTAGTTTATATCATCATTTTAACAAATGTGTTTTGCATTCCTCGTTTTTTTTCCCCTCAAAGTTCTGCCCTAAGCCTTCAGGCAGCAGCCCCTGTTTTTCTCAGGGAAGGGAGACCATAGCAGAAGAGCAGGAACAAAGGCGTGAGTTAACGTAGCTTTTGACTTACTAGACAGATTTTTGTTTCTTCTTTTTCTTTTGACATTACCTCAGACTTGCAGAAAAGCCACAGAAATGCTCCATAGGATTCCCCTCTGCCCTTTATTCGGCTTCCCCAGGTAGGAACACTTATGATCTCCTTGATCATCATCTTTCTCTCTCCTCTAAATTATTTAAGAGAGAGTTACAGACATGAAACCCCTTTTATCTCTAAATATTTAGTGTGTGTTTCCTAAGAACATGGACGTTTTCTTCGGAGGAAGGAGGCATTTTCTTCCATAACCCTGGTGTAATTATCTGAGTCAGGGAAATGAACATGGATGCATTCTGTAATCTAACCTGCAGACCTTACTCAGATTTTGCCGATTGTCTAGGAATGTCTGTTACAGCAAAAGATCTCAGATCATGAATCACATTCAGTTTTCTCATCTCGTTAGTATCCTTGAATCCAGATAAGCTCTTCACTTTATGCTCTTCTTTTATGATGCTGACATTTTAAAAAAGATGACTGACCAAGTGCTTTGTGGAATGTTCCTCACGTCAAGTTTGTCTTATGTTTCTCCTTGTGAGATTCAGATGACATGGTTTTGGAAGGAGTCTCAGAAGGGATATTGTAAGTGTTAGTGCCTCATACCAGGGGCCACCTGCCTGTTCGCTGTGGGGCTCTCATGTCAATTTTGATATCTTGGTTAAGATATCTGCCAGGTTTCTCCACTGAGAAGAGCCTGTATTTTTTGGTGGTAAATATTTTAATTATCTTGTAGCGAGATGTTTTGGAACTGTAACTCTTCTACCCCCATAAAACCTTCAGTCCCCAGTTTTAATATCTGGTGATGATTCTTCCCTGAAATAAGCATTTTGTGATGGTTATCAAATATTACTTCTTCTTCTTATGTTGTGCCTTCCACGTTTGTCAGTTGGCAGTTTCATCTCAGGAAAACATTTCCCTTCCCCTCCATTCATTCATTTATTCACGCAATGTATTTTATAAATGTATATTCCATGTGTGTTATGTTATATACAGACACACATTTATTGTTATGGACTCATCCTTATTTCATGTGGTGGATTACATTTTTTTTCTGTATTTTCATGCTCAAGTCATCCCAGATTTGAGCAGCAGGAGCCCCTTCCAGCTGGCCCTGTTTCCTTCTGACACAGCCCCATCAACTTTGGCTCAGCCTTCTGGCACATGGTGTTCCTGGCTTGCCTTGTACTTAATTTGCCCTAGTCCTGGAATCAGCCATTTCTCCAAGGAACCCTACTTCCTTTTAGTGGAGATTGTATCTAAATAGACATATTTAGTGGAGAAGATGGGTTGAGGAAAAAAAATGTTCAGATCTCAAAAGCCAAATCTCATGGACCACACAACAGATTTGGGCAGGATCTGGTTCTTCACCCTGCCCAGGCTCTCCACATAACGGGAGAGTGGAAACCCAAAACCAGCTGCTGATCGTGGTCTAAGAAAGTCCCCGACCCCAGGAGGTGAGCCCCCTCCTGCTGTAGAAGCTTGGAGACAGTTGCTTTCCCAGAATCCCTTGCAGCAAGGTGCACACCTAGGATGTGTTTGTATGACTTCAGATGGGAGCCTCTGATGCAAGGAAGCTGGTGTCTAGAGACTTTTCTCAAGGGAGCTGTAGGGGCTTCAGGGATAGCAGTTAGGGGTGCTAGATTTAGACAAAATAAGAACATTAAACTATTGTATGCAGCATACCTTTACTAAAATACTGTTGTTTATCTGCAGTTCATAATGGACTGGGTTGCCTGTGTTTCGGAGCCTTAACAGGAGTGTCTGGATTCCAGTCCCATCGGGCCACATGGCAGTCACCCAGCAGGTAGGTCCCACCCCCACCAGGCCTTTCTGTGGGGTGATCTCTGGCTGCAGAATGCTCCTGCCTGTCCCCCCAGCTCTCCTTGAGATTCTGGGGGATCCACAGCATTCTTGTAATGGCCCCTTTTTTGCTTAAATAAGTTTTGAGTGCTGTGAAGGGCCATCTGTGCCTGCCTCTCATTGTGCTGAAGTCAGGTGGGGAAAAAGGGAGGAAACCCCCAGATCAGTTCTGGAAACTGGAGCGGAGAAGGGCCTTGTTCCCCACTACCTTCCAGAACTTGTAGAATTCCCCAGCCTGCAGACTGACGACAGTCACCTATGCGTCCATTCATCATCTACCATCTACTCATCTTCCCATCCATTCATCCACCCCCCCCTCCATCTGTCATCCACCATCTACTCTCTGTCCATCCATCATCTACCATCTGTCTGTCCACTGTCTATCCATCCCTCCATCCATCTGACATTCAGAATTGAACACCTGCTCTGTGCTAGGCACAGTCTGGGTCCTGGAGACACCACCAATGAAGACACAGTAGATACAAATGCGTTTGTTTCCACATGGAGCTTGCCTTCCTGTAGGGAAGGCAGACATTAAGACAAGTTACACACATTGTATGTCAGCTGGTGAGAAGCGCTATCAAGATGAACCGTGAAGGGGTCGGGGAGCACTGAGGCAGGGGCTGTCAGTGTTCTTCCCTGAGTGGTCAGAAAGTGCCTTGAAAAGGGGCGGCGCATCCCAGGTGGAGGCAGCAGCGAGCCCCAGGGTGCTGGGCGTCAGAGCGCCTGGTCTGAGGGAGCCCACCTAGCCTGAAGGGAGGGAGGGCAGGGGCAAGGACAAGGACAGGGGAGGCCAGAGTCCAGGGCGGTCAGGAAGGCCTGGAGGCTGTGGGAAGGGCTGGGATTCAGCTCAGAGAAACTGGGGCTGCGAGTGGGACCTGAGCCAAGGAGGTTTGGGCTCTGATTCCAGTTTTAAAGGCCATTAAACACCACCTCAAGAAGTAGGGCCTTCTGAATGAACCAATTTAAACTTGAAACGACAGCATAAACCAGGATTATTTTCCCTGAATGACTGATTTTATTCTACCAGATTCACTAGACGTGGGGCAGGACTTGAGATTGAAAGGTCAAGTTACTTATAGGAGTGGGTGGCTGGAAAACTCCTCACACCTCACGGGCATCCCCTGTTTATTCCTCACCACAACTCCATAATAGCCCATTTACAGATGAGGAAACAGGCCCAGCATAGCCCAGCACCTTGTCCAGGGATAGTGAGAAGGTCCAGAGAGGCCCGAGTGGGGTCGGCAGGACAGTTTTCCTCCCCCACCAGCCTGGTGGCAGGGCAGCCTGGCTGGGAGTGAGCATGCGGATAGAGTGCCACTGTCCCTGGCTCCCAAGGCCGCTGGGATGACCTGCCCACTTGTGGATGAGGCTGGCAGAGCCACGAGACGTCTGCTCCCAGATGGAAAATTGAAACCACGCTCTTCCGTCACTACAGCCATTTGTCACTGAACTGGGGTGCATATAAACAGCTTAATTCAAACCATACTGCCACCCCCTCCCCTCCCTCCTTTCCTGAGCCTTCCCCCGGCTCACTTCAGAAAGGTAACAGACACGGCGCTGTGTCAAAATGAAGGGCCCCATTTGCTACTCCTTGGTGAGCTGAGCCTGCTAAGATGCTGTGGGTTGTCTTCACAACAACGTCAAGACTTAAGAATTATTATCAGGCCCACTTGTCAGATGAAGAAACTGAGGCCTGACTTAAATCGTTTGGCCAAAGTCATGCTAACAAGAGGAGAACCAGGTTCTGGCCAGACCTTCCCAAAGAACCCAGCTGCCCCTCTGTGACCTCGACTGCTGCTGGGACACACAGCAGCCAGATACACACCAGAACCCTGGACCTAGGCTGGCTCCCAGCTCCACTCCACCTGCTGAGTGTAGTTGGCCTTGCAGAACCCTCTCTGAGCTCCAGTGGGAGACCCCCCTGCCTTAGAGACTCATCACACACCTCACAGGCGCCTGTGCTGGTCTTCATCCCCCAACTGCATGAGCATCAGCCTCTCACCATCTCGAAAGTCTCTTTTTCACCCCCGCCCCCATCTGTATCATCAGACAAGGGAGTATAACTGAAGAATGCGGAGCCCCCCGGGGTAAAGTCCTGGTGGGGCCTCTTCCAGCTGTGACTTTGGGCAAGTTCCTTAACCTCTCTGTGCTTCCATTTCCTTAACTGTACAAGAGACAATAATTTCCTGTCTCAGGGTGATCATGAGGAGTCAGCAAGATAGTGTGTGTAACATGTTTGAAACAATTTTTAATAAAGGACTGGACTATTTAATAAAAGCTGATGGATAATAGCCAAGAAAGCCCTGTAAATGTGTCTGATAACATCACAATAACAAGTGAAAGGTTATAAAACTCACTGAGCAACAAGAAGTGATCATACCAGGAACAGGTGGATAGATGAATGAGTGAGTGAGTGAATGAATGCGAAACTGACCAGACTAGTTCAGGAGAAGTCCGTGCAAGCCTGGCCCCTTTTTCCAGTTTCAGGAGCCCTGGGCTGCAGGTGAAGACGTGTGGTTGTAAACTGAGCCCACACAGATGGAAGGGGGAGGATTTGAGTTCCCTTTGGGGGAAACCTGCAAGCTGGAGCCGCAGGCTACTTCCTCAGCCCAGAGAAGAGGATTTGTTTCTGTAAGGCCTCCTTCCCCATGTTCACCCCGCCTAACTCCTTCAGTGATTCTGACTAAAATAAGGGAAAAGTGAAGGGGGATAGGTCTCTGGAGAGTCCTGGACCCAGGAAATAAAGGCTTCTTAGGGTGTTGCTGAGATGACCTTGAGAGTGAGCTGTGGCTTAGATAGGAGTAATGACGTATACTAGAGTACACAAAATGCATTAATACTGTGAGACCCCAGTAGTGCAGGCCAGCCTTGGTCTATTGCTCTTCACTTTATCGCGCCTTGTAAATGTTCTGTTTTTTTACAAATTGCTGATTTGCAGTGACCCTGCAACTGTGTGCTGTCCTTAGTTGCTCAGTTGTGTCTGACTCTTTGTGACCCCATGGACTGTAGCCTGCCAGGCTCCTCTGTCCTTGGGATTCTCCAGGCAACTGGAGTGGGTTGCCATGCCATTCTCCAGGGGATCTTCCCAACCCAGCGATCGAACCCAGGTCTCCCACATTGCAGGCGGATTCTTGACCATCTGAGCCACCAGGGAAGCCAAGGAATACTGGCGTGTGTAGCCTGCCCTCTCCAGGGGATCTTCTTGACTCAGGGATTGAACGAGGGTCTCCTGCATTGCAGGCAGATTGTCTACCAGCCGAGCTACCAGGGAGGCCCACCCTGCGTCTATCACGTGCCATTTTTCCAACTGCGTTTGCTCACTTCCTGTTTCTATGTCACATTTTGGTAATTCTCTCAGTATTTCCAACTTTTTCATTATTGTTATATTTGTTATGGTTATCAGTGGTCTCAGATGTGACTATTGTAACTGTTTGGGGCACCACGAACCACACCCATACTAGAAGGCAGATTTGATTCATAAATGTCATGTGTATTCTGACTGCTCCATGACCACATGTTCTCCTGTCTCTCCCTCTCCTCGGGCCTCCCTGTTCCTGAGACACAATATTGAAATTAGGCCAGTTAATAACCCTGAAGTGATCGCTCGGTGTTCAAGTGGAAGGAAGAGTCAAATGTCTTTCACTTTAAATCAAAAGCTGGAAACAAGCTTAGTGAAAGCCAAGGCAGGCCAAAAGCTAGTCTTCTCACACCAAACTGTTAGCTAAGTTGTGAATGCAAGGGGAAAGTTCCTGAAGGAAATTAAATGGCTGCTCCAGTAACCCATGGATGATAAGAAAGTGAAACAGCCTTACTGCTGACACAGAGAAAGTTTGAGCAGTCTGAATAGAAGATCAGACCAGCCACATTCCCTGAAGCCAAAGCCTAATGCAGAGCAAGACCCCTACTCCCTCCAGTTCTGCGAAGACTGGGAGGTGAGGAAGCTGCAGAAGTGGTTCGTGAGGTTGAAGGAAAGAAGCCATCTCTAACATAACAGTGCCTGGTGAAGCAGGGCACTGCACAGAAGCGCTAGCTCGGTTCACGTGCGACGGCCCTGCAGTGAATAGCAGATGTCAGTGCAGACGATGAGACAGCCATTAAGAACATTCACGATTCTTGGGAAGAGGTTCAAGTATCAAAATACACAGCCCTCATGGACAACTTTGAGGGGTTCAAAATACAGTGGAGGAATTAGCTGCAGATGTGGTGGGAACAGCAAGAGAACTCGCAGTGGGGCCTGAAGATGTGGCTGAATTTCTGCAACTTGACGATCAAATGTCAGTGCGAGAGGAGCTTCTCCTTATGGATCAACATGGAAGTGGTTTCGTGAGATGGAATCCACTCCTGTGAAGGTGTTGTTAAGACTGCTGAAATGACAACAAAGGATTTAGACTACGACCTCAACTTAGTTGATGAAACAGGTTTGAGAGGACTGAGTCCAGTTTTGAAAGAAGTTCTGCTGTGGGCCAAATGCTGTCCGGCAGCACTTCATGCTCCAGAGAAACTGTCCACAAGTCAGTCATTACGGCCAACCTCACTGGCGTCTCATATTAAGAAATTGCTGCAGCTACCACCCCATCAGTCAGCAGACTCTCTGAAGGCCCAGGTGATGATTAGAATGTTAAAACAATGAAATGTTTACATTAAGGCACGTACATTGTGTTTTCAGACATAATGTTATTGTGTGCTTAACAGACCACAGCATGGTGGAAATAGAACTTTCATAAGCAGCAGGAAACCAAAACATTTGTATGATTTGTTGCAATATTTGCTTTACTGCAGTGGTCTGGAGTCAAGCCAGCACATCTTAGAGGTTCGCCTGTATTATATTCTGGTAAGATGTTAAATTTCCTGATTTTGATCATTTTATTGTATTTAGATGATAGAAAGTCATGTTCTTGGGAAATACACGCCAGAGTGTTTAGGGAGAAAGGGGGCCAATGTCTGCAACTTCCATATATATGGCATTTACATGAAAACACATAGAGAGAGAAAGAATAGGGCGAAGTGTCAGTGATGGTGAATTTGGGTGAAGGGTACACAGGAATCCCTTATATTTTTGCAACCTGTCTGTTGAATTTATACCAAAATAAAAAGTTACAGAAAATAATGACTAAAAAATGAGTAAGCAGCCCCAAACCTGTGATGTCACGCTATATCCCAGCACTGCTGTTTCAGGTTCTCGACTTCCTCCAACCCTGAAACATGCTCATGCCCGCTTGGTCCCCCCCTGGGGCACTAGAGACTGTCGTGCTCAAGTGGGTGGCCCATTGCTCAGATGGTTTGGATGTCCTTATCTCCTCCTCCTGTCTCGAGAGATGCCAGAAGCATCCACTCATTACATGCTGGGCTCTGGTGCTGACCTGGTGGTCCCAGTGAGGGTCAATGAGAGAGACCCTGCCCCCACCCTCAGGGAAGCAACAGACACAGGACAGGAATTAGAAGGGGAGGAGGGTGGGAGGAGAGGGGCTCAGGGACCCGGGAGTCTGGAGCCAGGTAGGAGCAGGAAGGGTTCTAGGTGGAAATAGTTTACACCAAGATCCAAAGGAAGAGGAAAAAAAGCCAGGAGAGGAGAAGGGGCAAAAATGCTTCCCAGCAAGTCTGTGAGTTAGGTGCCCTGAGCCCATTTTACAGGTGGGAAAACTGAGGCTCCAGGTGTGTAATTAACTCCCAAAAAAGGTGCCATGGCTAGGACATGATGGCCCTGGGATCCTCACTGCCCCACGTTCCTGTAAGTGAGAAGGGTGATATCTAAGGGAACCGGAGACAGCTCTAGGAAGGAGGACATCTGTGGGGGGGGGGTGCCTCTTTCATCCCCAGGAGGCAGGATGCAGATAACCAGCAGGATTTTCAGGCACCACTGTCTCCAGTGTCCACTTATTGTGGAGCTATTTCCCCAGAATTCCATAGTCTTTAAGAGCCAGGTTCCTCCCCTGATAGTGAAATTGGAGAGATCACTCCAAGGGGAAAATTGGGCCACTCAACCTGCCCTCTCAACTTCTCAGCCTTCTAGCTGCCAGAGCTGCTGGGATGTCCAGGGAGCGGGAGAGCACCGCAGACCAGATGCCCAGGTAAGGAACCAGATGCCCAGCCCTGCCACTTGGAAGCCTGACGTCTTGCGTCTGGGCCTCCGTCTTGTCCCTAACGCACAGACACCAGTGGTGCCGCAGCCTTGGCTCAGGGCTGGACGGCTGTATAAGGACGGCGGCGGTGCTGATCAGAATGACAGTCGTTTGAGACTGAAACACCTCATTTTCTGCCTCTGTGGCCCAGATGCTGAGGAATGAGGTCCAGTCTCCCTCCCTGGCCGACTCCACTCCTTCCAGACTATGTGGTGGTTTTTCCCCTCGTTGCTTTGCCAAAAGTGAGTCACAAACCTCACCACCTGCCCTTCGGAAGAAAATCATTATTTTAAGCAAGAAGACAGGGATGGCAAACCTGAGGAAACAGGAGGAAACTCCTAAGGTGTCAGCAGGGATGGATCTCAGACTCCACATTCACCCCACGGTGGCCTCTGTGTGTGTCTGCTGCAGGACTTCAGGGACCTAACTCCAAAGTACAGTTGGGGAGAGGGATTTAAGAGGCTGGCACCTGGCAGGATTCCAGCAGCTTCTGTGTTTAGGCTGGACCTGTGGCCTCAGCTCACCTGGGCAGCTGCCTTTCAAAAACGGCCCCAGGAGGCTCTGTCACTGATAATGGTCCTCAGTGACTAGCATGGTCAAAGGACCACTGCACCTCCTGACTCCAGGGGAGGAGACCTCCCTCCTTCATGCCCAGGAGGCAGGGATACAGATAACAGGATTTGCAGGGACTGCTCTCCAGTCCCTGAGACAGACTGAGTTATTTTGCTGGGCTATTTCCCTAGAAATTCTGTAGACTGAGAACCAGAGCTCTCCCCTAAATAATGACACTGGAGTGGTCATGGCATCCTCAGCATTTAATATGGCCAGGCTAAAATTTTGTGGCCATACAGAGATGTGCTACACTGGGTGAACACACACCCTAAAACACGATGTGAGTGAGAAGGCTGCTCCAGGACTGTGCTTATGGGTATGTTCCATTCATCTAACACAAATGTGTTCTCAGAGTGCTTGCTCTTGGCTGAGCACTGATGATAGAGAGCTTCCCAGGGTGCCATGATTCAGGGAGGCCAAATGGTGGGCCCGTTGACACCCATGAGAGTGGCAGTCAGTGGCGGGGTTATGTGGTGCTATGAAGTGGGAATGTGCTTGTGTGTGCAGTCAAGGAGGCTTCCTGGAGAAGGAGTCCGGTGTTTATCCTAAGAGCAATTGGCTACAGCAGCTGAGGTTTTAATCAGGGTGTGATGGTGATCAGATTTGCATTTTGAAAGTATTCTGCCGACAGTGTGGAGAATGGCTTGTTGGAGTTCAGGGTGAAAGCCAGGGAGGAGGCTGTCACCCACCCCTGGTGAGAGGCCTCAGCCAAATATTTCTAAAGTGCGTCCCTCTCTCTGGGCCTAGGGGATGGAGAAAGGAGGACGGGTTGAGAGATACTGAGCGGACCATCCTGACAAGACTCAGGGGTTCACAGGTTTTGGGCAGAGGGAGAAGTCAGAGTCACAGTTGCCCCCAGGTGTCTGGCTCAGAGAAGTTGGGCCAGGTGGTGTCTGCTCATCCAGGTAACTCATGTGAGAGGGGGAAATAAAACTCTTTGTCATCGTAAACTTAAAAAGTACAAAACGTAACCTAAAGTACAATATTGTCCTTGTTTTAAAATGTACGGAAAAAAAGACTAAAAGGAAATTCACCGAAGATTAACAGAGGTTCTCTCTGCACACAGGATTCTCGACTTCCTGCTTTTCTCTGTTTGCCAAATAATTGTTAATGACCATGTACTAATACAATAATAGGGAAAGCCACAGGTGAAAAGGGATGTGTATTTCATCAGTTCTAGGACAGTCCAGCTTCTGATGGAGGTAGTGTTTCATTTTTTCCCAGAGAATAAGTCTAGCTGGTCAGAGCAGGAAAGTTCCCATAGCTGGCACTCCATAGCTTAACCTCTCCATTTCCATCAGGGTCTGCCAGCCAGGCTCAGCCCCCATCACCTCTGAGAGCAGCTTTTGCTCCATTTGTTGAATCCAGGTGTGTGACGCTCCGAATGTTAGAAGCTCGTTGTCGTTTTCTTCTGTAAGTTCAATGTCATGTTTTTTCCTGTTCTCCCAAAGAAAACTTGCAAAGCAGACTATAGCTGCATGCACTCGACATCTTCCCGCAGTGGAGTATTACTCAGCCATTAAAAAGAATACATTTGAATCAGTTCTAATGAGGTGGATGAAACTGGAGCTGATTATACAGAGTGAAGTAAGCCAGAAAGAAAAATACCAATACAGTATACTAATGCATATATATGAAATTTAGAAAGATGGTAACGATAACCCTGTATGCGAGACAGCAAAAGAGACACAGATGTATAGAACACTCTTTTGGACTCTGTGGGAGAGGGCGAGGGTGAGATGATTTGGGAGAATGGCATTGAAACATGTATAATATCATATGTGAAACGAATCACCAGTCCAGGTTCGATGCAGTATACAGGTTGCTCAGGGCTGGTGCACTGGGACAACCCAGAGGGATGGTACGGGGAGGGAGGAGGGAAGGGGGTTCAGGATGGGGAATCTGTGGCGGATTCATGTTGATGTATGGCAAAACCAATACAATATTGTAAAGTAATTAACCTTCAATCAAAATAAAGAAATTTATATTAAAAATGAAGCATTCCCTTCCCTGGTTTCAAAAGGCCAGAGAGCTGCTCTGTTTTGCTTCACGTCTGGCCCCAGGAAGATGGGATTTGAGTCAGGAAGAGCCCCTTGGAAGCAGCCTTCCCAGTAAATCCAGTCTGCTTGGGAACAACAAAAGGTTGAAACATTTTAAACAGGAGCCTGAAGGATTGAGTCTGGCACAGGGGACCCCTGACTGTCTGGGGAAGATTGTGGCCCCATTCCAGGGAGATTAACCCCCAAATGCAGATGTCAGGGGAGGGGGGCTGTGCTCCAGGTCCCTGCAGCCTCCAGCCATTGATTTCCAAAGGGCTTCCCTCCCTGCCGGGCACAGCCTGGCACTGTAGCACTGGAGACCTGAGAGGACCCTGACCCCTTTGGTTCTGCAGAGTGTCGGGTTTTTAGTCAGGTTCCTGTTCCAGAAGTTCAAATCTCAGCCTGCGCAAGAGGTGATTGTCCCTCCTTGAAGAAGTTTGGAGGACAGAGTGCCTATGCCTTGACAAAATAGTAGCAAAGCAATAACAGTCATTCAGTTCAGTTCAGTTCAGTCGCTCAGTTGTGTCCGACTCTTTGGGACTCCATGAATCGCAGCACGCCAGGCCTCCCTGTCCATCACCAACTCCCGGAGTTCACTCGTAGTCATGATAGAAATTGTAATAGCAATGTAGTAGTAATAGTTATGGTATTACCATTAATACTAGCAGTGATAAAAATATTAATAATGATAGTAACACAATGACTATCATAACAATGACAATAGTATTAATAGTAATAGTAACAATGCGTGCTAAGTTGCTTCAGTGTCTCGGACTCTTTGCGACCCCATGGACTGTAGCCCACTAGGCTCCTCTGTCCAAGATATTCTCCAGGCAAGAACACTGGAGTGGGTTACATTTACTCCTCCAGGGGATCTTCCTGACCCAGGGATTAATAGCAGTGATAATGGTAGTTATGGTAATAATAGTGATGGTAGGAGGTAATAGTAGCAGTAGTAATAGCAGTGATCATAATCATGGTAGTAATGAAGGAGGAAACAGACAGGACAGACTCCATCTTGAAAGCAGGGCTGCATCTTGAGCCAGACTGTGGACTTCGAGCTATATGCCAAGTATCTATGGAAACAACATACCAACTGGAAAACCAGGCCCCCTGGATGGAAGAGCCTACACTGCCTGTCACAGGTCAATGTTGCCTCTTCACACAGACGGAAACCTCCAGGGACTCAGCCAAAAGGCACACTGCCCTTTGAACACCTAGAAGTGGACTTCACTGAGATGAAACCTCACTGACACTACCATTACCTGCTGGTCATAATATGTTTGTTCTCGGGATGGGTAGCAGCCTTTCCTACCTGGACTGAAAAGAGCATCAGAAGTAGCCTGGTGCCTGCTTAGGGAGATAGTTCCCAGGTTTGGATTTCCTACCTGCATTGGATTGGACAATGGCCCGTCTTTCATAACTGATTTAGTATAGCAAGTAAGCAACTCTTTAAACATCAAGTGGAAATTACATATAACATATAGGTCCCAGAGTCCTGGGATGGTGGAAGGAACCAACCAGACACTTAAAGCAATACTCTCCAAGTGGATCTTAAGGGACTGACTGTTCCTGGGTGGACTTGTTTCCCACGGCTCTGCTCAGACTCAGGATGACCCCACAGTCCCATGGCTCTTCTCCATGCAAAACTGTATGAAGGGCCCCCTCCCATAATAAAACAGGTCAACAAATTAGCCTCAGGTAAGGCGAGATGAGATTTCACAGCAGATGGAGCAACTGGGGAAGGTAATAAATCAGGTAACTAAGTTTGTACAAGAAAGGGTGCCATTCCCTCTTGGGGAACAGATTCACGAATTTGTGCCCAGGGATCAGGTGTGGTCGAAGCCTGGAAACACGACTCCTGGCCCCACATTAGAAGGGTCCATATACTGTTGTTCTAACCCGTCCTCCTGCAGTGAAAGTGGCAGGTGTGGATCCAGCACATGAGGGTGGAGAGAGCACACCACGAGACCCGGAGGACGCCGAGCGGACTATTTAACAGGACCCCACTGAGCCCCGTGAAACCAAGCTCACCTTAAAGAAGAAACAGAGGGGAAGCTCTACAATCAGCTGCGGCTACAAGGACTTGCTGGTATCATCTTGAGACTCACCATAGTTTCAGTACAAAGAGGGACCTGTGCTATAATTAAAGTTGAATGTTTGTATATATTCCTGATTCATCTGGCTATATATCAGCCACCCTAGATGTCATCAAAGGTCAGGTAAAATTTATGTCTGATGATGATCTTCCTTTTGGACTTCGGCCCTATCTTGGGTGAAGGGTGATTGGTGGAAAACTCTATTTACCATTGTTATACTTGCCTTAATAGTTCTGCTTTGTGGACTCTTTATTTCACAATGTATTATGAACTTTGTAACCCGAAGGTTGATGTCATTCTCCCAAATTAAAGGTCGGAGAGTCAGAGTGCAATATATCCCTATGAATGATGCTCATACAATGAGTTAAGAGCATCAAGAGGGGGGAATGAAGGAGGAAACAGACAGAACAGGCTCCATCTTGAAAGCAGGACTCCATCTTGGGTGGGACTGTGGACTTTGAGCTCTGTGCCCAGTATCTATGGGAATGACATACCGACTGGGAAACCAGGCCCCCTGAATGGAAGAGCCCTGGGGCTCGTACCTAGGCTCTCTGTTGCCTAAAAGAAGACCCCAATTATTCTGTGTAACCAGATAGAATCACAAATTGTATTATGCTTGTCCCCTGTTAACTACCTAGGCTTTGATTGTGTCTTTCTCTTCCTTTGTTCAGACTAGTTTCAGGGAATCTGGGGAGGTGGGTTTGGCACCTACACTTAGGGTATATAATGTTTTCAGAAAAACTGTTCGGGGTCCTTGGCTAAGTGGAGACTCTGCCTTGGGCTGCCGGTGTAATAAGCCGCACTCCACTATCTGCATTGTCCTTCTGAGTGAGTTTGTTTCCAGGAATGTGTGGCTACAACAGTAATAACAGTAGCAATAATAATAGTGGGAATAGTACTGCAATCTCTGCCACTTTCTATTCACTGTGTACCCACTGCTGTTGGAAACACAAGACAGAAGCAAACACATTCACCTCCGTGACACCTGTGAGAAAGGTCCTGTCCTTACCGTCCCCTGTTTTCTCATGAAGACATTGAGGCAGGGGCCGTTTACTTGGTTGCCCAAAATCTCTCAGCTGTCAAGGGCAGGGCCAGGATTTGAATCCAAATTTGGATCCATGTCACTTCACAGGCTCCATGTGGTCACAGCCTGGCTGCCCCAGAGGATTGCTGGACACAGCTCGTGCCTGGCCCCTCCAGGGCTCTGCTCAGCCTGTCGCAGAGAGCTTGGCCTTGGTTTTGTGTGGTAAGCTCTGAGGGTGATCTGGCACTCAGCCAGGGTGACCATCACCCCACTGCACGGTAGTTCTCACACCTGGGGGCAGCAGGACCCCTGAAGATTACACAGCTTGTCACCCACCCACCGAGTTTCTGATTTAGGAGATCTGGGGGGACCCAGGAACCTGCATTTCTACTAATCTCTCGGGGGTGCTGAGCTGTTGGTCAGGGATCCCCCCTCTGAGAAACCGGCCCCCCCCGCCCCCCGCCGAGCAGAAACTCCATGTGTGCATGCGTTCATTCAGCAAACTCTCATTAGCGCCTACTGTGTGCAGCCCTCTGCCAAGCTGTGAGTGACAGGGCAAAAGGGGAGGTTACACACACCCCTCTGTCCTTCCTTCCCTGACAGTGTGGAGCCCGTGGGGGCTGTGGGGGCCTGAGGGATGAGAGAGGGTCCCCGTGGCAGGCACTGGACTGGGGCTTGCCAGACCCTCAGCCCACTGTGTGGGGAGCTCCTTTGTCCTCAGCCCCTGAGCTAACTTACTTCCAAACTTTCCATTTAAGTCTGTCACATAAGTGTTCCCTGAGGCCTCAAACCTTCCAGATGGGCCTGTGGCCATCCCACCAGCTGCTCCTGGGATGTCAGCCCCGACCTCTTTCCTGGGCCCTGGAATTCCTGGAGCAGCCTGACACGGAGCAGCTGCTGAAACGTCAGGAGGCCACGTCAAACAGCCTTTGTGCTCCTGGCTCCTCCCGCAGGCAGCTGCAGTGGGGGAGGGGCTGGGTCCTCGTGACCCCAAACCTCTGGGCCCACAACACACATCAGCCTCGAGGCAGGGACGGCGGCCACCTCCTGTCCACAGAACAGCCTGTCCTTGTTCCTCCTGCCTCCTTGGATGCATTCCCGGGCCCTCGGTGAGGAATCTCCTCCCACTGCCCTCAGGTCACCCCCATGACCACATCCAGGGGCCACTGGGGTCCTAGGCCTCTAGGTCCTTCAGAATTACCTGGAAAGCTGGCATAAAATTGCCAGCTGGAGGCAACACCCGAGAGCCTGATCCCAGAGGTCTGGGAGGAATCTTCATGTTTGATGAGGTATCCAGACAGTACAGGGGTTCCTTGGACCACACTTTGAAAAGCACTCATGGAGATAGTAAACTCTCATTACATGATACGTGATATATATATATATGTGTGTGTGTGTGTGTGTGTGTGTGTGTGTGTATACACACATGAGAGGCTATTTTGTATCTGTGTGTATAGAGATAAAAGGGCTTCCCAGGTGGCTCTATTGGTAAAGAATGCAGGAGACGGAGGAGTTTAGGGTTAGACCCCTGGGTCAAGGGGATCCCCTGGAGGAGGGCATGGCAACCCACTCTAGTATTCTTACCTGGAGAATCTTGTGGACAGAGGGGCCTGGTGGGCTACAATCCATAGGGTCACAAAGAGATGGACAAGCCTGGAGCAATTTAGCACCCACACATGTATAGATATTGATAACCATATCATATTAGTTTCCTAGGGCTGCCATAGCAAATTACCCAAACTGGGTGACTTAAATCAGCAAACATATATTCTTCCACAGTCTGGAGGCCAAAAGTCCAAAATCAAGGTGTGGGCAGGGTCAGCTCGCTTGGGAGGATCCAGGGGAGGGTCCTTCCAGCTCCTGGTGGCCCAGACATGCTTTGACTTGTGGCCACATCCTTCCAAATTGGCCTTCAAGCAGAAGGACAGGGAAGATGCCCGAGTTCAAGTCCACCCCCAGGACGGAGCCACAGGCTGGGTCCCTGGCCCTGTCTCTAGGCAGTCAGGCTTTGCCCCACAGCCAGCGAAATGGCTGATCAAACGGCATGTTTTTCTGAGACTGCATACTTCCATCTGGCATCTGCCTCCTGTCCTCGAGGCATCCCGCCTCGAGGCTACACGTACAGTCCTTACCCCTCGTGGTTCCCCACCCTCTCTGGCCTCTCCTGCCAGCTCCTGTCCTTCTCCATTTATGCCCAACCCTGGGCCTCTTCCCTCCTCTTAGACCCACCTTCTAAGAGTTTTAAGTGTCATTGATGTGCAGGTCACCTCACACTCCCTTTAGTTCTTGCCTCCCTGAGTTCTGGGTCGATAGAGTTCCAGGGCCAACCAGTCAAACATCTTCCGGATTCCTCACTGGCCGGTTGTGAAGGTAGGAAAGCTCGTAGCCTGTCTGAGCGCCCGCTGGCATCTCTGGCCTTGGAAGGCTGCCGTAAGCTACAGCGATGACACTGAGCACAGGCAGGTGCCCAGAGCCAGAGGTGAGCATCTCAAGGCAGATGCGAAGTGCACACCTGCCGCTCCAGCTTGGAGCTCCCAGAGCTGGGATCAGGGCCTCGGCCAGCTTCTCTTACCTTCCAGGGTCAGAGGAGACCGCTGCCCTCTGTTCTTGGAAGGACCCTACCTGTCCTTCTCTGATACATAAAATTTAAAGCCAGCGGCAAAGCATTCCTATCCTCCAGTATGAGCTTTGGAGTTTAAGTGGCACTCTCTCCTGGAACGAAGTGCAAGGACTTGAACTTACTCTTACTAAAGTGTAAATGACTCACAACAGATCAGTTCCCAAGAAAAACCAAGTACGAGGACCCTGGTTCTGGGGTCAGGGAGCAGGCACCTCCACCTACAGTCAGCAATCAAGGGGTACCTCCCAAAGGAGGTGGTGCAGAATTGCCCACCACTGGGGGGCAGCAGAGCATCAGAGATTAGATTACAAATACAAAGGCAGGGGTCCGAATTGGTACCTTGATACACTGCGAAACTCCTGCCCACTCCGTCTAGACAGCCCTTCTTCCTTCCAACTGAATTCTCACTCCCTCTGTGCATCCCCATCAGGCGAAGATACAAAGGTCCCAAGTGCAGCAGGAGCCTCATTCCTCATTGGCAGGTTTGCCCAAGTGGAGACAGAAGCCTTTACACCTTTTCAGGCCATGTGGACCAGCCCTGATACACCTGACTTCTTAGCGACTTGGAGCATCAGCCTCGCCTGGGAGCTTGCCGGCTCTCAGGCCCACCGCAGACGCATAGGCTCAGACTCTCAGAGGGTTAGGCCCAGCAGGTTTTTTTCAGTTTATTTTATTGAAGTATACTTGATTTACAACGTTGTGTTAATTTCTGCTGCACAGTAATGTTCAGTTGTACATACCTCTTCTTTTTCATTTTCTTTTCCATTATGGTTTATCACAGGATGTTGAATATAGTTTCTTGTGCTATAGTAGGACCTTGTTTATCCAGACTGTATCCAGTAGTTTGCATGTGCTAACCCCAGACCCAAGTCATCGCTCCCTCGTCGCCCTTGTCTGTTCTCTGTCTCTCTGAGTCTGTTTCTGTTTCATAGACAATTTCACTTGTATCATATTTGAGTCCACAGGTAAGTGATATCGTATGGTGTTTCTCTGACTTCTTCATTAGTGTGACAGTCTCCAGGTCCATCCATGTTGCTGCACATGGCATTATTCCATTCTTGTTTATGGCCAGGTAGTATTCCATTGTATTTATATGGACTGTATCTTCTTTATCCATTCATGTGTTGATGGACACTTAGGTTGTTTAGTCACATGGGGTTTTTATGGCCCTTGGGATTCTGCTCAGCTCAGGGCCGAGAGTGACCGCTTTCGGTTCAGCAGGCAAGCTGGGAATGTTGGTTCACGTGCTCTCATGTGTCAGTGCTGCTGTAAGGAAAAGGGCCTGGTTGGGTTCTGTTCACCGCAGGGATGTTGGTTTGGAGCAGGGATTCGACCCGGTAGGCCATTCCCTGAGCTGGGCCAGGTGGACCATTAATGTGAAGGACGAGTGAGTTACAGCCACACAGCATTGTGACCCAGCCTCTGATCAGTTCCCAGGAGGAGGAATTAGAAAGTGGTCTTTGGGTTGTTAGTTCTTCAAAATGAGAACATCTCTGGCTAAAAAAGAAGCCCAGTCCTGACACTGGAAGCAGGCCGCCTGTCCCAGGTCTTCAGGAGGGAGGGGACCACTACCTGGGTTCATATCCCTGCTCCACACTTAGAAGCTGGGCCCCCTACTCAGTGACTCAGCGTCTCAGATCCCCGGCTTCCTGCCCTGCACAGTGGGGGTGCGGAAGCAATGTGCGCCAAGCAAGCTTGTCGTGGGGCTGAAATAACGGCAATGTTCTGACAGCCTGACCATAGTAAATGCTCCGCAAGTGTTAGTGAGTTTTTAATAAATGCTTCATTTAAATTATAATACTCTATGGTTTCCCAGTCTGGCTGTTACTCAGAAAGTTAGATGCAGAGTTACTATATGATCCAGCAATTCTGTTTATATACCCAAGAGGTAAAGAGTTAGGTTCACACAAAACCTTGTGCATGAATGTTCGTAGCAGCCTCTAGAAAGTGGAAAAAAAACCGAAATTTCCATCAGCAGATATATGGATAAGCAAAACATAGTCTGTCCACAGAATGGAATAGTATCTATTGCCCGTAAAAAGGGGTGAAGCGGTGACACAGGCGGCAACATGGATGAGCCTTGAAAGCATTATGTTCAGGTCAAAAAAAAAAAAGGAAAGGAAATTAATCTGTCAGTCGTGTCGCACTGTTTGCAACCCATGAACTGTAGCCCGCCAGGCTCCTCTGTCCTTGGAATTCTCCAGGCAAGAAGACTGGAGTGGGTAGCCACTCCCTCCTCCAGTGATCTTCCCAACCCAGGGATTGAACCCGGGTCTCCTGCATGGCAAGGCAGATTCTTTACTATCTGTGCCGCCAAGGAAGCCCAATCCAGACACGAAAGACCGCAGCTTGTGTGATACTATGTATATGAAATGTCCAAAAGAAATGCATAGATTCTGAGAGCACAGCAGTAGTTGCCAGGGGTGGAGGCGTTGGAGGTGATGGCTAAGAATCCAGGGTTTCATTTAGGAGTGGTGGAATGCTCTAAAAGTCATTGTATTGATGGTTGCATGACTGAATATGCTGAAACCCATGCAACTGTGTGCTTTAAAGAGTGAATTGTGTGGCCTGCGAGTTATATCCCAGAAGAGTTCCTTAAAAAAGCTATGTTTTCCCCATCAGATGCCCTAAAGCTATTTTTTATTGTTAATGAGGGCAGGGAGGGAAAGAGTGACCTGTGAACGTTTTAATTTTTCCCCAAAAAGCAAAACAGGTTAGAAACATGAGCTACATTCCATCTGCAAGCGAAGGCTCTGCCTCAGCCCCTCTCAAGGTCAGGCCTCATAACGCAGCAAAGCAGGGCAGCCTGCTGAACTGTGGGCTGTGTTTTTAAAGGCTGCAGGCTTTCCAGCTGCATTTCGTCTGAAAACATCACACAGTCTTAGAGGTGGGTTAAGCCCCTAGGATCTTTGGGGGCTTCAGGCTCAATTATCATCAGAAAATTGCAGCATCCCCAGGCTCAGGGAACCAGGCTCTGTGTCCACAGCTGTCCTTGCGGCAGCTGCCAGGGATGCCTGCCTGGGCCTTATCTCTAAGAGGAAGTCACCCCACCCTGTTCCAAATGCTTGTCCAGAGGGAAGGGGCCAAGCAGAGTCCCAAGGGGTGAGGCAGCCCCACATCCCCAGCCAGAGAGAAAGTCTTCCCTCCCTCCTGCCCCCGCCCTGGCAGAGGAGGAGAGCCACTAGGGGATGGATGGGGTTCCTGGCACGTGTGCTTCCCACGGGGACCGAGCAGTTCTGTCCCCAGCCTCATCTCTGGCCGGGACCCGCTTACATCGTGCTGTCCCCATTGCATGAGTTCAGCTTCAAGGGTGGGGGGCAGCCCTAAGGTCTCACTACCCGACTCAGCCCCCGAGACATATCTGTCACTTCTCCCCACTCCCTCGCACCCCAGGGCCTTTGCACAGGCTGTCATGGGAAGATTCCACCAGGTCCCAGCCATGTGCCCTTGGACAGGTCACTCCCTCCTGGGCCTCAGATCCCTGTTGGTTATTTGAGGAGCTTCCTCAGTGACCAGTGGAGATCTGAAGGCTGGGACTCTAGGGGTGAGTGTGTTCTGACTGCCTCCAGGACGCTCTTTCTGCAGAGTCAGACTGCTCTCTGCCCACTCATCCTTCCAGCCTCAGCTCCCCTCCTATCCCTGGGGCCTTCCAGGATGTCCTGGCACTTTTGGCTTCCTGGGCCTGTCTGTGATGGTGTAGGGGCCTCTTTGTCTGCGCTAAAAACTCCTGGAGGGCAGGGTGGTCCCCCTAGCAAGTCCCCTCCCCAGCCTGGCCTCACAGGCTCTCTACCAAAGTGTTTAAAGAAGCACAAGTGCGTTTCCAAAATACTTCCTCTTTCACAATCTCATTGGTGCTCTCCAGCACCTGACACAGGAAGCAGGCTGTTGCTCCATTTTACAGATGAGAAACTAAGGGAGCTCTGGGCTCCCGGCCAGCCTGCCCCTCCTCCTCAGTGTTTCCCAGGTTTCCGAGACAGCAGGAGAGAGCCTTGTCACCGCAGGTGAAAGTGGGGCTGCCATGGCCCCTCCGTGGGCTTCTTGAAAGGGTGCTGTATAGCAAAGCCGCCCAGCCCAGCCAGGGAGAGAGGTCACGTGTCCTTTGGCGGAGAAGAACCTGACCCTCAGGCTGGGCTGTGCTCATGCTTGCTGATTCATCACTCCTGGCCCCCGAGTTCTCTGCCTCCCGCCCAACCACCAACACACAGCGCCAGCTCCGTTTATCTTCCCATCAGGAAAGAGGGCAGTGGCCTTAGGGAACCCTGAGGGCCACCCTTCTGGAAGCAGATGTGGACAGGCTGTTCAGGTTGGCGGGAGGACGTGTTCTCTGCAGGCGGCTCTGGCCACAGACCAGAGTAGTGGAGCCACAGGAGGCTGTGCCCAGCCAGCCCGGGGTCCAGCCTCCTCCTCTGCCTCCCAGCAAGGTGACCTTGGGGGAGCACTGGACCTTTCCACCCATTTCCTCCCTGCCACAGGGGAGAGGGGTGCATAATGACATCCTTATCCTGAAGGGTGGCCGTGAGGTATAGAGGTCGTGGAGGTCAGCCATGTTGGGCAAAGCGCCTTGTGCATACATAAGAAACCCTTGGTGAAGGTCCATATTTGTGAAAAGATGACTTATTTGTAGAATTCATCAGGAATCCTCTAGGTAGAGGCCAGGGGAGAGAAAACTGCGCTTTCAGAGTCAAGAGAGGATTGTGGGTCCCTCTGTGTGGGTCGGGGCGGCAGGAGCTGTCGCCCACTAGGTGCCGTGGGCGCTGAGGTGGCAGCCCGTGGGGCTTGAGAGACGGCGCCTGGCCTGGGGGCGCAGTCAGTGAGAGCAGCCGCTCTTGGGGAACAGGGAGGAGAGGGAGGCAGTGTGAGAGCCGCTGCAGGGACCTCTGGACTGGCTGCACGCAGGTGTTCTCTCAGAAGTTCCCTGGTGGCTGCAAGGCAGAGACTGACGGGAGCTTTGAGGGCTTGCTGAGCCCCGTGGAGCGGAGTTCATCCGGGTTACATATGATCGTCATCAGCTAGCCAAAGCTAAGCTGTACTTGGTGAGGATGGCTCCCAAAAGGGGTCTTTGGAGGCCGCTGAAGGTCTGGCCTGAGTCAGAGCAGGGTCTGTGGGAGCAGCAAAGAGCCCAGGGCCCTACGGACCCAAACCGGAGGGCCCAGCTGAGCAGCAGGCTGTTTCTCCCCGCACAGCCTCCCATGGCTCCTGTTAGCAAACTGCACATACCCAACACCTTAAAACTGCACAAGCGTGTTCTCTTCCTGCCCTGGAAGCTGGAAGTCTGAAATGAGTCTTTCAGGCAACAATCAAGGTGTGGGCAGGGCTGCGCCTTCTGGAGGCCCCAGGGGAGAACTTGTTTCCGGGCCTTTTCCAGCTTCTAGAGGCGCCCACGTCCCTTGGCTCACAGCCTGGTCTTCGGTGCTCATCCCTCCGCCTTCTGTTTGATCCTCACGTCTCCTTTCTCTGACCCTCCTGCTTCCCTCTTGCCAGGACCCTCATGATGACACTGAGCCCATGAGACAAGCCAGGATCCTCACCCCACCTCCAGGTCCTTAATGACATCCGCAAAGTCCCTTTTGTTGTGTAAAGTCATACAGTCACGGGTTCTGGAGATTGAAACATGCAGTCTTTGCCAGGAGGTCACTATTCCACTGACCACACACTCTGTATCCACATAGTTGGGGCGGGCAGCCTCTGCCCAATAAGGCTGTTGGAATATCATTCATATAACTTCGAGTTTTAAAATAACAACTTCTCTTCCTGCAGATGTCACCAGTACTCACCCCCTTTCTTCCTTTAATGATAGAATGCTTCAGTTTTCACTGGGCTTAAGACTGCTCACTCGCCAGCCTCCTTTGCAGCTAGAAATGATCTCATGACTGTATCTGGCCACCAGAGTATGAGCAGACACATCGCGTGTCGTTATGTGTGCCCTTAAAAAGCACGGGCCTGGGCTCCCTTCATCTCTCCCCACTTGCCAGCATCGGGCTTGTGGACACCTTGGCAGGAGCTGCAGCAACCACTTTGGATCCAGAGATAAAAACCACGTGTTGAAGCTCACAAAATCGCCCTGCTAGTAGTCACTTCTCTCTGGATTGTGAGAGAAATAATATGTTTAAGCGAATGTATTGGGGGGCCTCTCTGTCACAGCAGCAGACCTTGTACCCTGACTCAGACACATGGGCCTGTGTGTCTGAGAGGCTGCCTTGTTCTTCCCACGGCCAGTGACTCCAAGGTCTCTGCTGTCTCCCTCCTAGATCTTCCTGCTGCTGAGCTGCAGGCAAGATGATCAAATCCTCCCTGACTCGGGCAGAGAGGGGAGGCTTTTTCCCAAATGTGCGGGCTTGAAGCCAGTAGCCTCAGCATCACCTGGGAGTTTGGTTGGAAATGCAGAGGCTCTGGCTCTCGTTCAAACCTTGCACCTCAGATTCTGCATTGACTATGACCAGCAGCTGGGGGTGTGCAGTCACTTGAGAAGCTCTGGTCTTAGCATTCCATGTCTCTGTGCTGAAACCCCTTGCTTTCCAAGTCAG
Source organism: Aepyceros melampus (assembly GCA_006408695.1). Classification (NCBI taxonomy): domain Eukaryota; kingdom Metazoa; phylum Chordata; class Mammalia; order Artiodactyla; family Bovidae; genus Aepyceros; species Aepyceros melampus. The sequence continues at coordinate 172,293 of SJXQ01002002.1, forward strand.
TGGGCTTCACGCTGCACCCCAATCCTTAGGGTTGTCCACGGCTAGATGCCTCATCTCTGCTTAAGTAAGGCAAAGCCACATTTGGGGGCTTATTTGATGGGGTTCTGCATAGACGATTTTCTGAAGGTATGAAAGTCCTGGTTCTGGGTCGCACCTCCTGTGATGACCACCTCGCCAGGGCCCACAGGACATGAGGCAGCAGGGGCAGCACCCCAGGGTGAATGTCAGGAACCCAGCTTCTCTTGGCCATCTAGAGGGCTCTCCCCCAGTTGCCTTCGCGGGAGGCAGTCTCCTTGGTGGAAGGGCCTGGAAACTTGTCTGCAGGTGCACTGGCATCATTCATTCTCCCTCATGTTGTTGTACATCGTTTTCATTCATTTATGAGTGGATAAACATTTACTAAGTGCCAGGCACTATTCTGTGCATTGGGAATACCGCACCGATTGTACACAGGCTTCCCTCATGGAGGTTACAGTTTACTGTGGTGGTGTCTGGGGAAAAGATTTCCAGGCAAAGGGAGCAGCCAGTGCAAAGGCCCTGAGGTCATTGGTGGTGGGAATGTTTAGGGCAGTGTCATGGCTGGCTGGCATGCTGTGGCTGGTGGATAAGCGAAGGCAGCAGGAAGGAGGTGGGGTGATTAGAGGTTTGTGGGGTGACAGGGCTACTGGATGCCCTGCCCGTGACGCCTCTCAGCTTCCCCGTGCGATGCACGCCAATGGCTTCTTACCTCCCGTGTCCCATCTGAGGTTTTCTCTGGCCACAGGAGCAAGCCCAGGGTACAGCAGGGTTCCTCAGAAGAGCCAGAGAGTAGGCTGCAACTGGCCTACTCTCAGGGCCCAGAGCCCAGGGCCCTGAGAGCCCTCAGTCCCAGGCAGACGAGGATGGGTGTCACCTTGTGGAGGAGTTGATGTTTGGGGAGCTGCCCTCAGGCAAGGAAGGATGGGCATGGTGTGGGGAGCCTGGGTCCTGCCCCTCTCGTGGGACAGCTCAGAGGCTCGTCCTTAGTCATGGGGCCCCCAGCAGGCCACCCGCTCGGGACCACTCTTTCTCATCTTTCCCCTGCCTGCTCCCTTCTGCACCTCCTCACCTGCCTTCTGAGAGCACCTCTGCTATATTCGGTTTGTCCCAAATCCTTGCTCAGGCTCTCTGCCTGGAGGCCTCAACATGAAACCCAGGTCAGAGGGGCTAATGAACATGGGGGGAGGAGCCAAGCTACCCCTTTGAGTCCCCCTTGCACAGAATGTTTTGGAATTTGAGGGGTGTCCCCATCCCAAGGCCTCTCCAGGCCTGTGCTAAGCCTGGCTTTGAATCAGAGTGGACGTCACAGCTAAGAGGCCAGAACATGGGTGCCTCCCCAGACACTGAGGTCATCCCAGCTGCCCTGTCCTCATTGCCTCCCCTGCTGACCTTTTACCCTCCCCTCCCCAACAGGAGGCAGCCGAGGTCACAGCCGCGAGTGAGCGACCTGTGTCCTCAGGCCGCAGCCGGGGTTGCTGCCGGGAACCCCGGGCTCTCCTTGCCCAGCCAGCCCCGCTGTGCTGACCCTGGCTGCCGCCTGCGTGGCTGGAGTCCGGGGCCATGTGGGGCCACTGGCCTGCGCTGCCCTTGCCCCTTCTTGCCCTTGCTGGGCACTGCCAGTGCTGACCTTGAGTTGCTCTCCTAGCCTCCAGACCTTGGCCTCTTGCTTCCTCTTGCCACGTGGTGCCCAGCTCTGCTGATGAACTTCCCAGGTGGCAGCTGCCCTGCCCTGTGCCCTGCCCTGTGAGGGCCTGGGCTGAGCTGGCAGACAAGGCCAGAGTGGGCTTCCTAGGCCAACCTGGCAGCCCCGGCTGCCCTGGGCTGAAGCCAGGGGCTTCCTCGTGCATCACATCCCACAGAACGGTGGCTACTCTGGAGCTTTGCAGGGTGGGGCCACGCTGCCCTTCTGCAGCCCCCTGCCAGGCTGCCCTGGCCACTGGCACACACACAAAGGCCCCCTCACTCACTCCCAGAAGCCCCTTCTCCCATGCCTGCTTTCTGTTCTGTCCCCATATCAGCTCATGGGAAGTTCTTTTTCCTCCCGCTATCTTCACAGCGTTGGCTTTAAGATTCTCTTTCAGTCATGGTGTTGAAAGAATGACTCAGTGGTGAGGTTGGCAGACCACTTTTTTTAAAAAGGGGGTCCCTTTTCTTTCAGATTAAAGGACTGTTTTTTTCTGGCTGTGCCATGCAACATGTGGAATCCTAGTTCCCTGACCAGGGATTGAACTCGTGTCCTTTGCCTTAGAAGCACCAAGTCTTAACCACTGGATTGCCAGAGAAGTCCCCTAAAGGACTCTTCTAGATTCAAAATACAATCATGCCTTTAGCTGACTGTGAGCCTTGAACAAACAAATCCTTTAGCCTTTCTTGATCTTCACCTGTTTCCTTCATAGTAAGTGACCTCATATCGAAAACCGAAATCCTGGAGCTCTCCTTTCTGGAGCCTTTGCAGAGTGAGCCCATGTGTTAAGCGTAGGGAGAAAAAGTCCTTTATTGTTCGCTATGTTTTCACTTTATAAGAATAATAAATAATACTATTTTTAAGTGTTCACAATGTGCTGTGCTCATAGCCTCCCCATGAGGTGGTCCAAGTACTCTCCCCATTTTATAGATGGGGAAAGCGGGGCTCAGAAAGGCTAAGTCACTTGCCCAAGGATGCACAGCAGGACTCAAACCTGGATCTTTCCAAGAGCCGGCGGCGCCCTGAGTGACTCGTTCCAGGCTGTCTCAAGACCCCTTGTGGACTCAGCATTTGCTTTACCCCTCTGTTTTTCTGTGGGTTTTGTCTTTCCAAATCAAAACCGGTTGTTGTTGTTGTTCTGATTAAGTTGGGGCCTGGTTGGACCTCCCCAGAGCTGGAGAAGATGCCTTTCCAGGATAAATGGAAACTGTTTACACAATAGTTGACAGATGCTTTAGCAGGAAATAAATCATATGGAATAACACTGGAAAAGCTGAAATGAATCTGTGTGGGCAGCTGGGTTTCACCCCCAAATTAGTTCCAGTCCTTCTAAAAAACATTTTCCCCCTCTCTTTTCATGTTTGTTTGTTTCATTTTTTTTTCCCCCTTGCATAAATTTTCCAGATCTGGCTTGCAGAGAGGCTGTTGATGAGTCAGACCATTCTGCTTGTCTCAGTGCTAATCAGGGCCACCCTGTCCCAGTTATCTTCATTCCCGCAGTCACCACGGTGGGGAGGGGGTGATGTCCACACGAGCTGAGGTTCATGGAGGTTGCCTAGCCCTAGGCTCCAGGTTTAGGGGTCGTCCCTCAAGAGGCTGCAGGCCATCCCGTCAGCTGGAGCCCTTCAAGCCCCTCCACACTGGGGCCCCAGACCAGACCTCACACCAGAAGTGGCAAAGCCCAGGAATCTGCATTTTGATGCACAGCTGTTTTTGACCCCTGCTCTCTTGAAGAAAACTTAGACTCCTGTACCACAGTCCTGGGAGCACAGCTGAGAACCCGAGACCTCAGGAAAGTTCTCTGGAAGCTTCAGGACCCCACAGTCCCCATCCCAAACCCAGTCCAGTGGGCAGCTCTGCCCACCCAGGGTACAAACCTTGGAAGGTTTAAGAGCTGAAGAGCTGTGACAAGTATTCCCCTGCAACTCTCGGTTGCTTCAATGTTGACAAGAAGCTTCTGCTTTTGTCTACTTCCTTTTCCCTCAAAACATCAAAAGTGTAAGCAGAGTTAGAGCTCTGTCATCCACTATCACTGAATGCATTTATAACAGGAGAAACAATGGAAAGAGGGCAGTCCCCTGGGGTCCTCATGTGGGCCCTCCCAGTGTTTCTTCCCCGATCCCAGCATCTGCCCTGATCAGATGCCCAAGCATCTGGATTCTGCCCCAAAAGAGAAATGAATGAAGGCAAATTCCAAAAGCCCCAGGGAAGGGGCTCATCAGGTTGGTGGAGCTGGGAGGACCCTGGCATAGCCCCCTGTCACCCTGAGAAGCCCAACCTCCAGGGCCACACCCAGCCCAGACACTCTCCCCATCTGATGCCCACTGAGCCAACAGCAGCCACTCTGATCTCGGGGCTCAGCCAAGAAGGTGGGGTGGGGAGGGCCGGCTCCAGAAAACAGGACCCACAGCCTGTCTTTCCAGAAAGATGTTAGCAGTCCTCCCACTGACTCACTGGGTGGGAGATGCTCACGTGAGTGGTACCCCCCACCTCCAGCCTGGAGGTGCCCAGGCACCACAAACCCAACGTGCAGATGGCTCATCACTCTTCCTCCTGAAGCTTCTGGGGGCTCTGTGCTCCAGACGCTGATGAACTACCCACCCAGGCCTGCAGAAGCCAGGGCTGCTCCTCCTTTTCCATTTGTTGGGGGTGGGGCATCCTTCTGAAATCTCAGCACATCCCAAGCTCCCCCCACCCCCGCCCCTGCCTGCACCCCTCTGCTGCCACCTCTGAGCAGCACATCCAGCTGGTCTCTCCAGAATTCAGCCTTGTCCACTTTGGTAGGTTTTGTTTATTGTGGTAAAATCACATAAAATTAACGCTTTTAAAGTGATCCCTCTAGTGGCCTTTAGCATGTCCACAGCATTATAAACCACCAGCTCTACACAGTTCCAGAATGTTCCCCTCACCCCAGAGGAAACCCGCACCCAGGAAGCTGTTTCTCCCTCTTTCCATCCCCCCCGCTCCTGGCAGCCCCCTGCCTGCTTTCTGCCCCCATGGGCTTCTCTCTTCTGGACATTCCACATAAAAGGAGCCACGTGATACGTGACTTTCCGTGTCTGGCTTCTCTCAGCTGGCACAAGGCTTTCCAGGCTCATCCGTGTTGTTGCTGTTGTCAATGCTTCGTTCTCTTTTATGACTGAATCATACCCACTGTCAGGACAGACCACCCTTGGTTTATCTGTTCACTGGCTCTTGAGCTGTTGCCACCTTTTGCTGTTGGGAATTGTGATGCTGTGAACACGTGTGTATGAGGGTTTATTTGCATCTCTGCTTTCATTTCTTGCGAACGTGTGTCGGGGGCACACTCCTGGTCATGAGGTGGTTCTGTGTTAACTCTTGAGGCACCCCCATCTGTCCATGCCTTTTTGAGGGCAGATCCTGCGTGAGTTTCCCACTTGAATGCCCAGCATGGAGCAGAGAATTGTACGTGAAGGAGATGCTCAGGATTTATCCCCGAGTCCCCAAGACAGAGCCAGGAGGCCAGCAGGACAGAGAGGAGTGTTCTGTGACCGTCCAGAGATGGAACTGGGTCAGCTCCAGCCACCTTGCTGTTCTTTTTATTTATTTTTCCTTTGCTGGGTTGTCCTTGTGACTTATGGAGTCTTTAGTTGTGGCAAGTGGGATCTAGTTCCCCGACCAGGGATCGAACCTCCACCCCCTACAGAGGAAGCACAGATTCTTGGCTGCTGAACCACCAGGGAAGACCCTGCCTTGCTGTTCTTCAGACACACCAGGCACACTGCTGCCCCGGGCCTTTGTAGCTGCTGCGCCCTCTGCCTGGAATGCCTTCTCCTGTGATCTTCCTTGCCACCTTCCCCACCTACCCCACCCCACCCCCCAGACCACATCCCCCTTTCTTCCTTACTGGTTTCCCAGATGGCTGTTTAAAAATGTGTTTTTTACTTATTTTCTTGTTCATCTCTCTCCCTATACTGTAAACT
>SJXQ01002002.1:185409-199232 GCA_006408695.1 Aepyceros melampus
TTAGTTACATCTGCAGGTCTTTACCACAGAAGGTAACATTTATAGGTTCCATGGATCAGGACCTGATACAATGGGGAGGGGATCATTAGTCAGCCTGTTAAATAACTAAATTTGAAAGGAAAATTTTAAGTTGCCAGTGCGATGACCCCACCCAACATACTTGAATCAGACTCTGCTGTTTCTATCAGTAAATCACGCAGCCCTGGGCTCAGCGGGTGGAGAGACCATGATCTGGAGGTTGTGCGTCCCGTCTCTGAGTTCAGGATGTGCCTTTATTGCTCATCACTTATCACAGTGCAGAGTTGACTTAAGCAACTTGTTAAACATTGAATGAGTCATCGTGTGAATGAATATAGTTACTACTAAGGTGTGGTGTTGGAGAAGACTCTTGAGAGTCCCTTGGACTGCAAGGAGATCTACCCAGTCCATCCTAAAGGAGATCAGTCCTAGGTGTTCTTTGGAAGGACTGATGCTAAAGCTGAAACTCCAATACTTTGGCCACCTGATGCGAAGAGTTGACTCATTGGAAAAGACTCTGATGCTGGGAAGGATTGGGGACAGGAGGAGAAGGGGACGACAGAGGATGAGATGGCTGGATGGCATCACTGACTCAATGGACATGAATTTGAGTGAACTCTGGGAGTTGGTGATGGACAGGGAGGCCTGGTGTGCTGCGATTTATGGGGTTACAAAGAGTCGGACATGACTGAGTGATTGAACTGAACTGAACTGAAGGTCTGTTTTTCATGTGTAACACTTCTGATACCAAATGTGTGGATTTTTCACAACAAGCAATTCTCTCATTCTCTACGGACATCAAGTGGGTGTCCTACAACTTAATTCAGTTCTACCAGGAGTCAGAGCAGACCTCACAGGTGAAGGGCTCAGTCCCAGAAGACGGCCTCCACTTCACATGCTAGTCACAAGTGGTGAGTGCCCAGGTGACACCCACTTCTTTCTGGTTTGGCTACAAATCAGTAAGGCCCCTCCTCCATTCAATAGCTTGCTATGATGGCTCTTAGACTCAGGGAAATACTTTCCTTATGTTTACTTTTTTTTAGCCAAACCACGTGGCTTCTGGGATCTTAGTTCCCTGATCTGGGTTGAACCTGAGCCCTCAGCAGTGAAAGCATGGAGTCTTAATGACTGGACTACCAGGGAGTTCCCTCCTGACATTTATTATTATTGTAAATATGAATGCTTTACATTTACTGTAAAGGATGCTGATGAAAAAGCGTACACAGTGGAAGGTCCGGGATGGGCCTCATGGAGTTTCGGGTCTAATCTTTGTTGATCTTTGTGGCACACCCTCTTGATACATGGATGTGTTCACCAACCCAGGAGGGTTTTCATGGAGGCTCCATTATATGGGTGTGGATGAGTAAATCATTTGCCACCGGTCTTTCCCCAGTCACCTCCCTGGAGGTTGGGGATGGGGCTGCAAGTTCCAGCCCTCTAATCAGATGGTTAGTTCCCCCTGCAACCAGCCCCCATGTGAAGCTCTCTGGGGGCACCAAGAGTCATCTCATTAGCACAAACTCAGGCACCATTGAGAGGGTTTTGCTAGGAGTAGCCAAGGACACTCCTGTCCCTCCATCGGCAGATTACACGGGTTCTAGGAGCTCTTGTCCCAGGAACCAGGACGAAGCCCACACATCTATTTCTTATTCTGTCACAGCATCACAAGAGAGGTGAGTGTGGCCAGTCAACCAGGACAATCTGAAGTCCGAGGACCCAACCTCAAGCCCAGCCCTGCCACTTACCAGCTAAGTGACAGGGCCCCAGGCCCCTCTCTCCCACCCGGTTTCCTCATCAGGAAGTCGGGGCCCCAGAATTGGTGGGGTGGGAATTCATGAGATGACACGTAAGCCTGTCGGAAATCCTAAACGAGTGCGCATCTTCCATGCAAAGCCTCTAACGCTGAGCCCGTTGTAAACAGTGACTTCCTGCACGAACCCATTCAGAGCAGAAGATGCTGGGGGTCAGGCCAGTGGCATATATGCACCTGCCTCTGTGTCGGCATAAAACACGCTCCCTGTAAATGGGGGAGCTTGTGAAATAGCTGTGTGCTCTTTGAAGGCTGTAAGGAGGGACCCTGGAGGATACAAGCTGGGTGGGGGAACAGATAAGGTCCTTGTGACGATTAGAACTGTAAAAAACCCTCTGTTAAGTCAAGGGTGATGTCCTAACCAGTTCATTATTCCTGCGTAACAGTGTGCCGGGTGCTATTTAGTTTGACGGGGGAAACAAACAAACCAAAGGAAAGAAAACACCCAAACAACAACAAAAACCTTCCCAGGAGAACTTGGAGTCTGATGGTGCTTCTGTAAGATGCCCTGCTTGGTCTGGGATTTCAGGCAGGTCTGGGAGGGGGAAAGGGCCTGGTCCAGTGGAAATTTCCAAGTAGGTTTATTTTGAAGCAAAGGTTTGGCAGCCCTGACTCTGTCTCCTTGGCTAGACAGAGCTTCTTTGAAGAGAGTCAAAAACAGCAGGGGTGGGAAATGGCCCTTGAGTGAGCTGGGTATAGTGGAATCCTCTTCTTGCAGGAAGAACTGCCAGGACTGGCCCAGGTTTCCCTTGCTCGATGGAGTTCAACTCGGCTCACCTGTGGTCAGCAGAGTGCCGCCCGCCCCCTTCCTGCCCCCACCCCAGCCAAGACGTCCTCGCCCTGGTTCCTGGAACCTGCGTGTGTGTGACCTGATGTGGCAGAAGGGCCTTGGCAGGCGTGATTGAGTGAAGGGCCTTGTCATGCGGGATGATCCTGGGTGATCTCAGTGGGCCCCGTGGAATCATAAGTCCTTGAAACCAGAGTCCCTTTCCCAGCTGTGGTCAGAGAAAGAGGAGGCAATGGAGGTGGGTCCGAGGTGCAGGGTCTCTGGCTTTGGTGATGGAGACAGCGCCATGAGCTAAGAAGAGGGGCCGCTGCTGGATGCTGTAAGGGGTAAGAACAGTTTGTCCCTAGAACCTCAGGGCCCCTACTGACACCTCGGTTTGGCTCAGTGAGACCCGTGTTAAAAGTTTCTGACCCCTGACAGCAGATACTGAGCATGTGCTTTGAAGCGGTAAGTTTGCAGAAAAGTATTCCATTAGCAGAGGAAAATTAAAACACCAGCTTTCTTTGTGTTTTTTTAAGTTATTGAAGTATAGTTGATTTAGTGTCATGTTAATTTCTACTGTACAGCAAAGTGCTTCCATTACGCATCTGCATACATTCTTGTTCATATTCTTGTCCATTATGCTTTATCACAGGATACTGAATGCAGTTCCCTATGCTATAGAGTAGGACCTGTTTATCATTCTCTGTGTAATTGTTTGCATCTGTTAACCCCAAACTCCCATGCCACCCGTCTCCCGCCTCCCCTTCCCCTTGGCAAACGCAAGTCTGTTCTCTCTGTCTCTGTGTCTGTTTCTGTTTTGTAGATAAGATCATTTCTGTCATATTTTCAATTCCGCATATAAGCGATATCGTATAGTATTTGTCTCTGGCTTGCTTCACTTACCGTGATAGTCTCTGTGTCCATACATGTTACTGCAGTGGCATTATTTCATCGTGAATGTTACTTATGGCTGAGTGATGTTTCCATTCTATACACACACCACGCTTTCTTTATCCGTTCGTCTGTTGATGGACATGTAGATTGCTTTCATGTCTTGGCTAATATAAATAGTGAATATAGGGGTACCTGTATCTTTTCCAGTTACAGTTTTCCCCAGACATATGCCCAGGAGTGGGATTGCTGGATAATGTGGCAGCTCTGCTTTTAGTTTTTTTTGAGAAACCTCCATGCTGGTTTCCATAGTGGCTGCACCAGTTTACCTTCTCACCTGCAGTGGAGGAGGGTTCCCTTTTCTGCACACCCTCTCCAGCATTTGTTGTTTGTAAACTCTCTTTAGTTGTATTGGGTCTTTGTTGGTGTGGGCGGGCTTTTCCCTGGTTGCAGCGAACAGGGACTACTCTTTGCTGCAGAGCTCGGGCAGCTCATGGCGGTGGCTTCTCTTGCTGTGGAGCACAGGCTCTAGAGCGTGGGTTAGTTGCTCCCCGGCACGTGAATCTTCCTAGCCCAGGGATCAAACCCACGTTCCCGGTTGCAGACAGATCCTTATCCACTGCGCCACCAGGGGAAGTCCTCTTTGTAGACTTTTTAATGATGGCTATTCTGACCAGTGTGAGAAATCAGTCGTTTGGATCTGCATTCTCTAATAATGAGTGAACACCACCTTTCTTGAGCACCTACTATGTGCCTGTTCCTGGGATGGAATCCCTAATTCTTGTGACCTCCTGTGAGGCTGAGCTTGTGATCTTGCTTTACAGATGAGTAAACTGAGCCTCAGCGAGGTAAGCTGACACGCTGAGATGGCGCGAGAGGGGATGGGAGCCCCTGGATGGCTCTCGCCGCCCAGGGCCTCCTGCCGCTCACGCGTGAGATGGGGGGATGTGAGCGTGAAGCACCTGGTGCACAGTAGGTGTTTACTCAGAGCTGCTTCTCTCTCTCTCCTTTTCCCAAAGATCAGGTGTCCAGCAGGCCTGGCTGCGAAGCGGGTGACACTTTCTTCCTGATGACACTGTAAAACCATTATAAAATCAAGCCTGGTTCCCAGGGGCAAAAGCCTCCCCTGATAGAACCACCTCAGTGGGTAAAAGGCTCGCATTGGCAGAACTGGGAGGCAGGTCTCTCACGCTGGCACTGAATGATCTCTGTGTGACCTCAAGCTGGTTACCACCCCTCTCTCGGAAGCGTGTAGTTCCGGTTGAGTCAAGTCCCCCCTGCAGTGTTGGCCTCCAGGGAGCCTGTGAGCAACTCTGGCCCACATCCAGAGGACCGAGGTCAGGCCAGCTTGGTGGCTGCTGCTGTGTCTCTGCATGCGTCCTGGGAGGACACAGAGGGGCCCTCACGGCAGAGTCAAGGCCTCCTGCCATCTGAAAGGCTAAGGCGTGGATCCCTCTGCTGTGAATCTGCCCCTTGGCGGGGCCGGTTTCCTGGCCTGGGGCTGAGGTTGAGCTTCTTCCCCAGGAAGGTTCCCAGGTCACAGTCCAGCCCTGGCCCAGCACTGAAGGTCTGTGTCTTAGCCTGGCTTTGCCAGCTGGCAACTGGCTGCCCTCCAGACAGTTCTCCTTGGAATGGAAACATGTGAGGGAAGCTGGGCCCGCCCAGGGGTCCCCAGCTGTCCCTGGCGGTCCAACCCTTCTCCCCAACCTGAAAGGGCACCGTCTCTCAGATCCATCTTTCTCATGCTTTGCTGTCAGCATGGGAAGGGCTTCGGGGGTGGAGGTGCCCTGTAATGCTGGCCTGCTCAGCCAGCTTGAATGATGTCCCTTAGAAAGAGCTATGCCAGTCCTGCCCCTCAGAACCTGTGAATGTGACCTTACATTTAGAAATAGGGTCTTTGCAGATATCTTCAAGTTAAGACAGGTTTTTACTGGTTTAGGATGGCCCTAATCTAATGCCTGGTGTCCTTATAAGAAGAGGGGAATTTATTGACTTCTTTATCTTTAAAGCAGTTCATTTTTATTATTTTCTTCAAATATCTCTACAGACCTTAAGACCAAATATGTCCAGGCTTAACATTCATAATTGTTTACAGGATGTAATCACAAATACTTGTATTACAGTCATTGCAAACATAACATATCCAAAGCAAAACTCATCTTTACAACCCCACTTGAAGCTGGCTCAAACACTTTCTTCCCTACTGTTGTTACTGACTCAGAATATAAGCTTATTCTCATCGTAAGCCAGTGCTTCACCCCATTATCTAGTCAGGCAGAAGAAGGGAATTTAGACACAGACCACCTGGGAGAGGCCATGTAAGATGGAGGCAGAGATGGGAGTGGCTCTTCTACAGCCACAGAATCCTCCCTGGGGCCCTCAGAGAGCCCTTGGCCCTGTGGACACCTTAATCTGATTTGATATTTTAAAACTTTTTTAAATTAAAAAAATTTATTTATTTGCTGTCTGACTGTGCTGGGTCTTAGCTGCGGCATGTGGGATCTAGTTCCCTGATCAGGAATCAAACCTGGGGCCTCTTCATTGGTTGGGAGCACAGAATCTCTGTCTCTGGACCACCAGGGAAGTCTCTGCCACCTGGACTTTAGACTTGAGGGCTCTGGACTATACATTTCTGCTGGGTGTTTGTGTTTTTGTCTTTTACTAATTTCACTTACTTTTGGCTGTGCTTGGTCATCACTGCTGGGCAGGCTTTTCTCTGGTTGCAGGGAGAAGGGGCCACTCTCTAGTTGCGGCGCACAGCCTTCTCACTGCAAGGGCTTCTCTCGTGGTGGAGCGCCGGCTCTGGGGCACTCGGGCTGCAGCAGTTGCGGCGCGTGGTCTCCACAGTTGCAGCTCCGGACTCGAGAGCACAGGCTCAGTTGCTCCGAGGTACGTGGGATCTTCCTGGATCAGGGATTGAACCTGTGTCTCCTGCTTTGGCAATCAGATTCCTTATCACCGAGCCACCACGGAAGCCCCATTTCTGCTGTTTCAAAGTCCTCTAGTTTGTGGTGCTCTGTTACAGCAGCCCCAGGATACTTGCACACCCACTGCCTGCTCATGTCCGTTTCCCAGTAGTCAGTGCTTTGAGGAAACGTGAGAAAATCACCAAGTATCCCTCCAAACTGAAAAAATTCAAACAAGAGGACTGACCTTTGCTCACAGCTCATGTTCTTCCTCCATTGCTGGGGCTGATCAGAGATGGCTGTGGAATTGTATTGATCCTTTTTAGTTCTCAAAGATTTTTCTAAATTTCTACGAAATTCAAAAGTCTGGGGACATGGGCTCTGGAGTTAAAAGAGTGCTTCAAACACCCCGTGTGTGATTTTGGAGGGACACCTAAACCCTCAGAGTCTTCCCTGCCATCAAGAGGGTGCATGGCTATTTTTTTGGCCAGTTGCCAAGTCCCTTTAAAACTGGCTCAGCCCTATGCTTGCTCTTGCCTGCCCTCTCTGTGTCCCTTGAACTGTCTCAAGTGCTGTCTGGATGCTGCAAACTGTTTGGTTTCTCAGGGAAGGCCACCACTAAATAAATAAATAAAAGCAAAGTTCTTACTTACATTAACCCCTGAGAAACTTAAAAAGCCTCTCCAGGAACTTTGCTACCAAATGAGCTTTCTTGACTTTCCCCATTGAAAATGAGGACCTCATTTTCTCTGAGAGTAAAAGGTTTTCTCCCAACAGTGAGAAACATGGCGCTGATGTGAACTCAGGCTTAGGTCCTCCAGCTTGATGAAAAAAGAGAAGGGGTCGCATCTTTTTTCCTGTTTCAGGATATTGGTGGTCCAGGGAAGAATCTTGATTGGCTAGCCTTAGTCACATGACTAAAGCTTGGTCCTATCCCTGTGGCTAGAGGGCAGGAGTTCTTTGATTGGCCAGGCTTGAATCACATGTATGCTCAGTGGTGGGCCCCTGTGACTGGCAGCTTGCCCAGCCACACATGACTGGTAGGAGAGAAGCACCCTAGAAAGGAAGGTGGACAGTCAGGTCCTAGCTGACTCTTATCGCAACCCAGAAGGCCCTAGACAGGGATCAGAGCCATGAGATCCCGGACCACTGGCCAGTGGGTTTTGCACATCCTGGTGGGGAGCTTTCACTTGGAAGAGTGACCAGAGTTGTTTTGGCTGAGGCAGGAAGGGCTGCAGCAGAGGCAGGAGGGCCTCCACCCTCGCCCAGGCTTCTCCCCAGAGCCGGGCCTGGAGGCCATGAGGCCATCCCACCCTGGGAACATACGGGAGCAACATCCCACTTTACAGACGGGAAAACGGAGGCTCCGAGGGCTCTGCCCCTTGCCCGAGGAATTCGTCACAGTTCATCGCCACGTCTTCTGCTGCCCAGGCCAGGCGGTTGCCTGGAATTTGGGCCAGCCTCCTTTTTGCCCAGATGTTGGACCAGGTCCTTTGAATTCCCGGCAAAAGGGAGAGGTCCACAGACATTTCAGAGCTCAAATTAGGACAGTGGACTGTGGCTCCCTAACCTGCTTTGTGGCGAACCTGAGAAGTGACTCTGTGGTGCAGCTGGCTGGCGAGTGCCTTCAGCCTGGGCAGCAAGACCCTTTTTCGTGAGTGTGAACCACCCTCGGCCCCGATGAAACAGAAGCGAACTCCAGTTCTGAGGTTGTGCCCACAGGATTCACCAAGACCAGCTGGTCAGCCCAGCCTGAGACACACAGTCACCGAAAGCCACAAGGTCCCCACCTAAGGGGCCTCTCCTGCACTGGGCAGCCCCTGTTGTCTGCTGGCAGTGCCCATGGTGGTGCCCCCTCCCGGGAAGGGCCAGCCCGCCCCTCCCTAGGACACCCTGGGTGCACCCCAGCTGCCGGGAAGGCCCCGTGGGGCTGGTGGGTGTGGGCAGGGTCCTGCCTCTCCCCCAGAACCACAAGACCACCTGTGAGCCCTGGCAGAGGACACCGAGGCCCCAAGGTCTGCAGCCTCCCGTGTTGACAGGGAGGCGGTGGCTGCACAGAAAGTGGGAGTGGGAGTTGGGCAGGCGCGTCAGGAGGTGACTCTGGCGGGAGGCCCTGAGGCCAGTGCACACACGGCGGCTGTGGACTTGCTCCTGGAAACACAGAGAGGACTGACGGTCATGGGGCAGGGCAGGGGTGGCTCTGCACCCAGGTCCGTGCTCCCCTGAAGGGCCAGTCCCTCCATCCTAGTCCATGTCGGTCTGCCTGAGTGTGCCGGAAACCAGTTGGCTCTTTGCTTTGCACTGATGGCAACTCTGCTGTCCTGGTGTCTCCGGCTAAAATCTGGAGCTCCTCCTTGATGCCTCGTTTTCTCCCATTTCATGTCCAAATGCAGAGTTACCTTTTATTCCACCTTTAAAGGGACACCCCAGGCCACCCGCTTCACCACCTGCACTGGCTCCGCCTGGTCCAAGCCGCCATCTCCTCTTGTCTGGATGGCACAGTGATCTCACTGTACTTGCTCTCCCCCCGAGCCCACCCTCACCCCCACTTTCCCAGCACAGCAGATTGAGGGATGCTGGGAGAGCTTGACATCAGTCAGCTCCTCGGCACCCCACCTCCCTGAAGCTTCCATCAATGCTTCAGCGAAGAGCACTCCCCCAGATTCATATCCACGTGGACCTGTGAGTGTGACCGTATTAGGGTCTTTGCAGACATGATGAAGTTAGAATGAAGTCAGGCTGGAGTCAGATGGCTGAGGTCCTTTGAAGAAAAGGGGAATTTAGGCCCAATGACACACATGATCAGTCATGGTTTTTCCAGTGGTCATGTATAGATGCGTGAGCCGGACTATAAAGAAAGCTGAGCGCCGAAGAACTGATACTTTAGAACTGTGGTGTTGGAGAAGACTCTTGAGAGTCCCTTGGACTGCAAGGAGATCCAACCAGTCCATTCTAAAGGATATCAGCCCTGGGTGTTCATTGGAAGGACTGATGCTGAAGCTGATGCTCTAATACTTTGGCCACCTGATGCGAAGGGCTGACTCATTGGAAAATATCCTGATGCTGGGAAAGATTGAGAGCAGAAGGAGAAGGGGACGACAGAGGATGAGATGGTTGGATGGCATCGCTGATTCAATGGACACGAGTTGGAGGAAACTCCGGGAGTTGGTGAAGGACAGGGAAGTCTGGCGAGCTGCAGTCCATGGGGTCGCAAAGAGTCAGACACGACTGAGCAACTGAACTGAACTGATACACACTGAGTGAAGACACATGTGAAGATGAAGGCAGGGGTGGGAAAGATGCAGCCACAGCCAAGGACGCGTGTGTCCATCCAAAGGCGGAAGAGGCAGGAAATTCCCCCTTGAGAGCAGAAGGAGAAGGGGACGACAGAGGATGAGATGGTTGGATGGCATCGCTGATTCAATGGACACGAGTTGGAGGAAACTCCGGGAGTTGGTGAAGGACAGGGAAGTCTGGCGAGCTGCAGTCCATGGGGTCGCAAAGAGTCAGACACGACTGAGCAACTGAACTGAACTGATACACACTGAGTGAAGACACATGTGAAGATGAAGGCAGGGGTGGGAAAGATGCAGCCACAGCCAAGGACGCGTGTGTCCATCCAAAGGCGGAAGAGGCAGGAAATTCCCCCTGAGAGCCTTCCGAGAGAGCCTGGCCCCACTGACACCTTGACTTCAGACCTCTGGCCTCCGAGGTGTGAGGCAGGATGCTGCTGTTGTTTGCCATCACCCAGCCATTTGTTCCAGGAATCCGCCGCCGCCTCTGTCTGTCTCGTGCAAACTGCAGACCCACCATCAAGCAAAAAGTCTCTGAGAAAGCCCGCGAGGAAGCACGTGCCCATCTCCCCGAGCTTATCCAGGCACACAGGCACCCACTCCACCTCCCCTTTCACCTCCCACTTTGGGGAATGTTGGACTAGAAGACCCCTGATGTCCCCTCTAGACTGAAAGCTCTATTGCTTTCGGAATTGAAGCCAAGCCATGAAATACATAGAAGTGTGTATGCCCGATTAGATGCTCGTTTTCAATATAGTCAAAACGCTCTTGCATTTATGGGGGCAGCAGAACAAGCCGGGAAGAACAACTGCTCTGGTGAGCCAGCTCCAGGCAGGCGGTCAGGCGCGAGCCCCTGGCCCTGCAGGAGCCCTGTCTGAGGCCGGTCGCGGTGGCAGGGAGAGCGGTGTGGTGTCCAGCAGACTGTTGCCTTGGGCTGTGTTCCTAGAAGTGGACTTGCTGGCTCAAAGGCTTTGCGTTTTGAAGACATGGGATTCATGGTGCCAGACTGCTCGCCGAAGGTCGTACGGGTTTGAAGCTCCACTGACACAGAGCAGCAGTGCCCACTCTCCAGCTATGCCAACCCTGGCCATCATCCTATTTGACATCTATAAAATTGCCCTGTGTGTTTTGACCACAAAGATAAATAGAGTTTTTATTGAGTTGTCTGAATTTCCACTGTGTCCTGCCAAGAGCAGCTTGCCTACCAGCCCACAGCTGCCAACAAGGCACTCTTGCCAGTGGCTGGGCAGCGATGCCCTGAGGTCAGGCCAAATTTTGGAGGAAACAGCAAACCTCACTCAGATCTAGCCCGAAACATTAAACCCTGAAAAAGAGTCAGTGTCATAGGATCCTTCTCCTGGGGCAGAGCTGGAGAGAGAAGAGAGGTTGAGGATTCGGAGTCAGGAAAACGTGAGGATTTGTCCTGACTCAGCCTCTTTTTAGGGCTGTGACCTTGGGCAACTCACATGACCTCCTTGCACCTCAGTTTCCTCATCTTTGATGTGGGGTGACAACAGCCCCTGCCTCTCTCTTGGTGGGGATTAGATCATTTCCTTGTTGTGAAAGGGACTTTGTGGATGGAACCCTAATAAGAACCGAGGTTCCAGGTGGCCCAGTCCAGAGAGCATCATAGAGGGGTGTGGCCCAGCCGCCAGAAAGGATCCGGAAGGAACCTACATTTTCACTTGCACTTCTCTCAAATGTCAGGAGGAAGCCACTGCTTAGCCCACAGTTGGGTGGGCTCTGTGTGTGTGTGTGTGTGTGTGTGTGTGTGTGTGTGTTGAGTTGCTCAGTTGTGTCTGATTCTTTGCGACCCTATGGACTATATAGCCCACCAGCCTCCGCTGTCATGGGGTTTTCTAGGTAAGGTTTTCCTTACCTTCTAGGTAAGGCGTGGGTTGCCATTTCCTTTTCCAGGGGATCTTCTGGATCCAGGAATCAAACCCATGTCTACTGCTTTGGCAGGCAGACTCTTTACCACTGAGCCACCAGGGGAGCCCACGACTTCTCAGAGTTCTCTCTCCTCCCTGTGTGTTTGCACCCTGCAGTGACTCCATCCAGATGCCCTCCCTTGCCATCCACCACTGCCCTGCTGCCAACCTCAGATCTCAGAGTTGCCGCTCACTCCCTCCACTTGGCTTTTATCATGGAAATGAGCTTCATCTGTAGTTTCGCTTGTTTTCTTTTATATATACACATATTTGCTTATTTTTGGCTGCGTCTGGTCTTAGTTGAGGCAGGCAGGAGCTCTTGTTGTGTGCACGGGCGCCTCTGGTTGTGACATGTGGGTTCGGTTGCCCCACGGCCTGTGGGATCTTAGTTCCCTGGCCAGGGAACCCTTGTCCCCCTGCACTGGATGGAGGATTCTCAACCACTGGACCACCAGGGAAGTCCCCAGTTCTGCTTGTTTTCTCATGGTCTTGTCCAGATCTCGAGTCTCCACAGTAAAGGGGGAGCCAGCCTCTGTGGGGCCTGTTTGCTTCTCCCTGTTCCCCAACTCTGCTTGCAGTGTGGAACCCACCTGAGAAAGGCGCAGCTCTCAGCAGGAAGCAGGGCAGAAGGGAGCCGAATGGGCAAGGACAAAGTACTGTTTACCTGGTGGGGACCCGGCGGAGATGTGGCCGTGTGTGCACCTAACTGCTGCCAGCTCCCCGACCTCCATCACGTCTCCCTGAGCTGAAGCTTCCTAATATCTTCTGTGCTTTCCTCTCAGGGAGTGTGTTCTTTTCTCCCTCCTACTCTCCCACAACAGAGGTGAGAGAGGGCAGAGTCTACCGGGAACGTGGGGGCCTAAGCAGCATGGTGGTCCCAGCCGCCGGGGATGGGCCAGCCCTTGGCTCTGGGGTGCGGTAGGGAAGGGGCGCTGATAGGCAGCGTCTTCCGTGGCTGCCTCTTTCCCGGTGTTGTCAAAGGGCCCTGGGGCTGAGACACGTGTGCTCACGTGGAACTCCCTCGAGGATCACCTCTCCCTCCCCTGCCGTCCTTAGCTCCCTGCTGGGGTCCTGAGAGCACCAGGTGCTGGAGACACTGCCTACCTCCTGCCCCTCCAGACTTCCCGAACCTCCTCCTGCTCCCCAAGATCCAGAGCATGCTCTGCTGTGTGGATCCCCTTCAGCCCTAAGGAGGGTGGGAGCAAAGTTCGGGGTTGGGGAGAGCTGGAGAGGTGGGGTCACCAGCCCCTCCCCCAGTGAGAAACTGGGTGGCTTCAGGTAAGATGCTGAGCCTCTCCAAGCCTCACCTTCCTCATCTGTCAAGTGGGTGTGATTGCACCTGCCTCCCACCTCCCTGAGCCTGGAGGAACCTGAACCCACTAGGCGTGCTTTAGACCCGACGCTGACAACACCGGTGTCCATTCATTGCCCTGTGCTGGGTGTTCTTCCAACTCCTGGCAATACCCAGAGAAATCATAGCTGATGGGGTAGATATTGACAATCACAGATGGTAGGCATAAGTACTGTGATGGGAGTACAGGGCCTGTGGGCTCAGAGAGGGGTGACTAGGGAAGGCTTTCTGGAAGAAGTGGTATCTGAGCCAGACCTTAAACAATGCGTGAAAAGTAGTTGTTTCTTTTTTCATTTGTGTGATTAACAAGCATCTGTGGCACATCTTTGCCATGGGGATGGTCTTGATCCCTGTCTCCTGTACAATGTCACAAACCTCATTCCATAGTTCATCAGGCACTCTGTGTATCAGATCTAGACCCTTAAATCTATTTCTCACTTCCACTGTATAATCATAAGGGATTTGATTTAGGTCATACCTGAATGGTCTAGTGGTGTTGCCCACTTTCTTCAATTTAAGTCTGAATTTGGCAATCAGGAGTTCATGATCTGAGCCACAGTCAGCTCCCGGTCTTGTCTTTGTTGACTGTATAGAGCTTCTCCATCTTTGGCTGCAAAGAATATAATCAGTCTGATTTCGGTGTTGACCATCTGGTGATGTCCATGTGTAGAGTCTTCTCTTGTGTTGTTGGAAGAGGGTGTTTGCTATGACCAGTGCATTTTCTTGGCAAAACTCTATTAGTCTTTGGCCTGCTTCATTCCGCATTCCAAGGCCAAATTTGCCTGTTACTCCAGGTGTTTCTTGACTTCCTACTTTTGCATTCCAGTCCCCTATAATGAAAAGGACATCTTTTT
>SJXQ01002002.1:213902-226804 GCA_006408695.1 Aepyceros melampus
CCCCAAGGCCACGGGAGAGCGAGGCCCTCCAGCCACAGCCACTGGTGTCTCCCCAGCCCGGACCCGACAGGCAAGCCCACCGAGGGCAGGCACTCACGGGGTCAGTGAGCATGGTCCGCAGGTGAGACGACAGCGCGAGCACCGCCAGGCAGTTGAAGACCATCCCGTTGAGCACGGAGTACCAGAAGTCCTTGGAGGGCAGCAGCATGACGAACGTGACCACAAAGTCTGCATACACGACCAGCAGCCAGGTCAGCACGGCGCAGATCATGCCGCAGCCGTCGCGGATGAACCACACCCTGTCGGCCGCGTCGGCCTCAGCGGGAGAGGAGGCCGCGGAGTCGTAGCTGTCATCCCCGGTCAGCAGAGGGTGGTGCTCAACGTCCCGCAGCCGGTGTCCTGAGGACGGCATGCTTTCCCTGTGGGAAGGTGCGAGGGGCACACGGTCACAGCGGCTGCCCAGCCACGCCTCAGCAGGATGACGCAGGGTGAGGGCCAGACGCACACTGCAGGGTCCAGGCTCCGAGCCTGAGGGTGAGGCCTGGGCACCCAGCTGCCCACACAGCACCTGGAGCCTGCGCAGGTCGGCGACGGAGAGGCTGGCGGACAGGCGACTCCTGCTGTTCGTGTCCACTCTGCCCCCGATGCGTAGCTCAGGGTTCTCACCCGATGGTTCTCCATCTTGCTCTGTGTGTGCGCTCCCTTCCCCTGAGTTCTAACTCTTTGACAATGGGTGAGCATGTTTTCGAGGCAGGCTCCCATTTTAATCTCCATCTTTCCTTTATGCTGTTCCTAGAATGCCCTTCCTCTCATTCTTTCGACAGTTTCCCTCACTCACTGGTCTGTTCTTTTGACAACCCTTCCACGTTAACAGGGAAATTACCTGAGAGGTGAGACCACACAGGGCCAGAAACTAAAGACAAACTTGCACTTTTCCTCGTAAACATTCTGCTGCTGCTTTACCCCATAACCTCCTCTCATCTCATTTACAACCAGATGCAACAGCATGAAGCTGGTCCCTCTCAGATCTGGTGAGTGGCCTGGTGATCACCACACAGCTTCCTAGTGGGTCATACAAGTCCACCAGGGCTGAGAAAGCCCTCTGGCCAGACTCCCTCTGCTGCATGGCTGCTCCTCAGGCAGGACGCAGGCTATGAGAAGTGGCACCTGGGTGCTAGGCAGGGCGCAGGGCTGTGTGTCCAGAGATGGAGGAGCCTTTTGTCAGAGCCCGGTTGTCTGGTCCAGAAATAGGGGCACAGGTGGCAGCTCTGTGAGGAAGAGCGCGCACACACCAACCCAGGGGAGCTGGAAGGGTGGGCTGGGATCGTCCCAGAAGCACGTTAGGGTCCTTCTGTGTGCCTTAGAGCCAGACGTGTAAAACCCACCCATCAAATAGTCTGATAGCCCACAGTTGAACAAGATTTTCAAGAAAGCAGTCCACGAACGCGGGGAGGCTGGGCCGCACACACTGGGCTCTCTGTGATCAGGCACAGGCGCCTTCTGCTGAGTCACAGCACCTCCGCCGCATCAGTGCAGCGGGAAAGGAGGGGAGGAAAGGAAGAAACTGCTCCCTCATGCTCACTCAGCTACAGACACTGGGAACGTGAGAGCAAAGGGCGTAGCAACTGGCGACAAGACCCCAGGGCGAGGGCGCAGCCTCCTCCACACCATCTTCCCCGGAACGCTCCGTATGCAGGCTGCCTGAGAGACCCAGAAGCATGGTGTGTTGACCGACAGTCAAGCAGATGTCGCATCGTCGGTTTTCTACTTCCATGGCTAGTTTAACGGGATTTTGTCTACACCTGTGAACCCGTCTCTCCTCGTGTTAAATCAAGCCTCGCTTCCCAGAACACCAGGAGCAACAGTGCAGATCTCCACTGTTTAAGGGACAGCCATCCAAGCAAAAGCTTTCCAGTCATGCAGATGGGAGGCCTACCCTCATCTTGTAAGTCCTGCTAATAATCGGGGTCTTGCTCCAGGACACACTCTCCTCTTAGAGCAGGTGGTCAGCAAATCACTGCCAGGAGGTCACCATTAACCACCAACAGGGTACAAGTCAGTGTGAGATATCAGAGAGGAAACGCTGATTATATACCTGAGGAGACACTTACCTCACAAATTATTACTAGACATTACTTGAATATTTTGTGCCTTTTCTTCAGGATCTTAAGGTGCATACTGTCCTATGTGACAGGATCTGAAAGATAATAAAATCTAATTTAAAAAACTGCTTGTTCTGGCACTCAGAACTATCTTTAACTATGAAATCATGACTCCTGTAGGTTTTCATCACTAGCAAATTGACAGAATCCTGAAAATTATAAACTTATCCATTTTATCCCCCTGTTACTTTAGCCCCGGTTTTAAATAAAACCTGTAAGCCAAAATCCCTTGAGAAAGAGCCCTGGGGATAATCCAGACCAAATCTAGTCAATCTGCATTTCAACAGGTAACCGTTGTATCAGCCACAGCCAAGGAATTGCAGCAAAGACAAGAGTGAGAGGTGAGAGGTGCACCAGGGCCCCCGGGGGAAGGGGTCTGAGGAGGGGGCACAGTGCACGACGGGGAGTCCTGGGGGGCGTCTCCCACTGGGCACCGGCAGGTGGGTGAGGAGACACAGCCTTCCTGGAAGCACTCATCTGGCCCCAAAAGAGAAGCTGACAGACAGCACAAGGTGGGGGCTTCCCGCAGAGAGGTCAGACTGCTGCCAGGCTTCCCCAGGAGCAGGGCTGCCAGAGAACGGCTGACCATGGACACGGCCCCCGCCACGGGCCTGGCAGATCTCATGCTTAAATGTGAGCGAACAGCCGACAGTCAGTTATTGTGGAGAAAGTCCCAACCAGGTCTCATGAGAGACAGGGCCCCAGAAAGAAACCCGAGGGAAACAGAGGAGTTGAGAGCAGGTATAATGCACAGGGAGGAAAAGCGAAGAAATAAGAGGCTGCATTTGTGAGATGAAGAGGAACACTGAGAACTTCCTACTTATTGAAAAATAAAAATATGGTAGAGTTTTAAAATCTTGAAAACAGGATTGGAAGAGAGAGTGGGAAGCCTCCCAGAAAGGAGAACTAAACAAAAAAGAGCTAAGGAAAATAAATTAGGAGTTTGAGATTAACAGATACACGCTGCTGCTGCTGCTGAGTCGCTTCAGTCGTGTCTGACTCTGTGCGACCCCACAGACAGCAGCCCACCAGGCTCCGTCGTCCCTGGGATTCTCCAGGCAAGAACACTGGAGTGGGTTGCCATTTCCTTCTCCAATGCATGACAGTGAAAGTGAATTCACTCAGTCATGTCAGACTCTTCGCAACCCCGTGGACTGCAGCCCACCAGGCCCCTCCATCCATGGGATTCTCCAGGCAAGAGTACTGGAGTGGGGTGCCACTGCCTTCTCTGAGGTACATGCTACCATATAGAAACTACATAAGCAACAAGGACCTGCTGTATAGCACAGGGAGCTGCATTTGATACCTTCTAAGGATGATAATGGCGAATATGGAAAAGAACACACGCACGCGCACGCGCATATATATATATATAATTGGATCACTTTGCTGTACACCTGAAACTGACACAAAATTGGAAATCAACTGAAAACAAACTGGGAAAAAAAAAAAAAGAAAGACCATAGGAGAGAAAAGGAATCAGAGGACCAACTTCCAAACAATGGGATGTCTGGCAAAGGCAGCCCCCAACTGAGACGTCCTCCCTGGCACAGCACCACTGCCGCACCGGCGCCTCAGGGCCAGTCCACTCTGTCTGCACCCAGTGTCCTACCAACGAAACACCGCTCTGCTGGGCAAACCCTCGGCTGGCGTCTGTTGTCTGAAACCAAGACCCCTGACTTAAGACGCTAGAGGGCTGGCGAGGAGGACGGTGAGGCGACGGGGCACTGGTGCGACTGAGGAGCAGGCAGGCTGAGCTCCCCTGGCGGTCTCCACAGATCGGGCTCTGGGCCCCCCAAGAACTGGGGGCTGCTCGCAGCTTCCTTGCCACGCTTGCCCCCTTCCACCGCGCTGGCTCTGAGGTTAGGCTCCCCTGCTCGCCCTCCACGCTGAGCTGGACAACCTCCTGCCCACGGCCAGCGCTGGCCCGGCACACCAAGGTTCTCTGGTGTACCTGTGACTCTCAGTCCTTTTGGAACTCTTTTAGTAACAAATTTGGTCATGAACAAGCTGCTTAAACTAAAGTTGGTGACTTTCTTTTTGACAACTGCATTTCTTTTATAATTTTATGTATTTATTTTTCGCTGTGCAGGTTTTGCTCCGGTTGCAGGGAGCAGGGGGTACTCTCTAGTTGGGGTGCGTGGGATTCTCATGGCCGCGGCTTCTCTAGATGCGGGACACGGGCTCTACAGCGTGTGGGCCTCAGCAGTTGCGGCTCCCCAGCTCCAGAGCACAGGCTCAGGAGTGGTGGTGCTCGGGCTTAGCTGCTCCACGGCATGAGGGATCGTCCCAGATCAGGGATCGAACCCATGTCTCCTGCACCAGCAGGCGGATTCTTTATCCACTGAGTCACCAGGGAAGCCCAGAGGTGACTTTTAAAATATGGCATTTACATATAGTAACTTTACTCAAATATATATGCAGTAGCCAGCAACTTTAAATGCTGGATAACATGCTGAACCAGTAATGCCTAATTATGCTTAATAATATTTTCCACTTTTCATTCACATTCATTCTGAGGATCTTCAAATGAGCTTATGTTCGCACTGTTTTAAAAGAAAACTACTCTAAAACACAGGTCAGTGTGTCCCAGGGCTCGGGCTTAAGCGGAATCTCCACAATGAGGCCAAATCCCCAGCTACTTTCATAAATTTTAAAAAGTGACCAACACAGCAACCACTTTGGAAAGTGGTCTGGCACTTTCTCCGAGTTAAACCAACACCCGCCCCGTGATTCGGAAATTCCACTTCTAGGTATTTACCTCAAGGTGAATGTGACCCAGGCTTCCCAGGTGGCTCAGTGGTAACGAGTCCGCCTGCCAGAGCAGGAGATGCGAGTTTGATTCCTGGGTCAGGACAATCCCCTGCAGAAGAAAATGGCAACCCACTCCAGGATTCTTACCTGGGAAAGCCCAGAGAGAGAGGAGCCTGGTGGGCCATAGTCCATGGGGCTGCAGAGTCGGACACGACTTGAGTGAGCACACAAGCCCGAGTATGAACACAAAACTCGTACAGAACTGTCCACAGCTGCTCCGTGCATCACACCCACCAAACCAGAAAACCCAAATATCCCTCACCAGGGGACGGACAAACCAACCACGGTTATTCATACAACTCACACTAAAAAATGGGGGGAGGCCAGATACATGCAGCAATGTGGCTAAGTGAAAGAAACCAGACACAGAGGAATGTATTCAGTAGGAGTTACTCTCCATGGCCCTCCAACCAAGCCACGCTAATGTACTGTGGAAGAGCTCAGAATGGGGCTGGACCACAAGTGGGAAGGAAGGAGACACTAAGGCAGCTTTCTGATTGGATGCAAAGTCCCCTACGTGGACAGGGCGGCAGGCTACATAGACACACACTGTCAGGACAAAACAAACGGTTTAAGGACAGTTAAGGGGCTTCCCTGGTGGTCCAGTGGCTAGGATGCCACTCCTAAGATTGGGGGCCCAGGTTCAGGCCCTGGTCAGGGAACTAGATCCTGCATACAGCAATGAAGACTCAGCACAGCCGAATACATATTTTAAAATAAAAAATTATACACTTAAAACTGTCCCATTTCATTGCACATGAATTACTGCTCACTAAAAAATGAAGAGACAAAATGCCCAGCATAGGTGCGTGTGCAGGTGTGAAGGGTGTGCTAACAGCCGCATTCTAGGTGCTCTCCCTGCAGACACAGCCTTCTGAGCCAGGCCCTGTCTCACTTTACCCTTAATGCTATCTGTGGGCAGGTGTCTTAATTTCTTCCCCTGATGTTTTCTCCTCATGTCTATAGACAGAAAATGCATTCATAAACAAACTGAAAACAAGTAAACAAAAGACATCAGTATTCTTTGGTGATCAGTTGCTATTGCGGGAACAGGAATGTCTACCCTAGAGTCTGATGTTCATGTTTACATTAACACCCTGATTTTACACTCAGCATTGTTCTACTCTTCAGACACCCACTGCTGACCTATAAAAAAGAGTAGCAAGCAAATCTCTGCCTCGGGCACAGAGGCTGCGTGAGCAGCACAGATCTGCTGCATTCAGACGTGGGGGCGGGCCCCCAAGCCCCGGACTCCATGCGAGGCCCGCAGGATACTCGACCACAGACAGGTCCCCGGCCCATGAGGGCTCACACACCAGAGATGGGAACCAGCCTGCTAAGTGGTGTCCCGCTGTTTCCCCCCAGTGACAGGCAGAGGGTGATGAAGGAGAGAGCCAACAGCTCATCCTGTCCAGAGAACAGAAAGGTGTCCACTAGGAAGGCAATGGTGGGAGAGGCACAGAGGCAGGAAAGGGAACCACGGGCTGCAGCACCACCCCCCACCGCCAGCATAAGGGAGGCAGGGAAGGAGGCTGGGGCCGTCCGTGAAGCACCCAAAGGCCAAG
Source organism: Aepyceros melampus (assembly GCA_006408695.1). Lineage (NCBI taxonomy): Eukaryota > Metazoa > Chordata > Mammalia > Artiodactyla > Bovidae > Aepyceros > Aepyceros melampus. The sequence goes on from SJXQ01002002.1 coordinate 220,444, forward strand.
CTAGGGCGTCTGGAATTCCACACTTCGTTCTGCTGCAAAGGGAGACACTGGGGCTTGGTTAACAGATGTTTTAGAGCCATCTCTGACAAAGTATGACTGGATTGAAGAAGGAAGGCAAGCAACCAGGAGGGACTGCCAGGACGGAGCAGATGGGGGCAGGCGCGCGATGGCTGGAGCAGTCAGCACACACAGGCCTGGAGGGTGGGCTCGGGAGCCAGGTGGGCCTAGGCTGGGTCAGCAGGGGCACGTGTGTGTGTGATTTACCCTCTTTAATGATCCGCCCAGGTACATTTTCCATCATTTGGTCTAAAATTTATTCTTTGGATTTCCTGTTATTTGGGCTTCCCTGGTGGCTCAGAGGTTAAAGCGTCTACCTGGAATGCGGGACACCCCGGTTCGATCCCTGGGTTGGGAAGATCCCCTGGAGAAGGAAATGGCAACCCACTCCAGTACTCTTGCCTGGAGAATCCCATGGAGGGAGGAGCCTGGTAGGCTATACAGTCTATGGGGTCACAAAGAGGCGGACACGACTGAGTGACTTCACTTTCTCAACTTACTATGATATAAGAGAAATAATTATGACCAAAAAATAAGCTTCCAGGGAGAATTTTAAGAACTCCAAGGAGGTGCCGTCACTGGGGATAATGGGACAATGTCACACGTGGCCCTGCAAACGGGCTGCTCCGAGGCAGGGGAGGCTTAGGAGAAGGGCAGGACGCCTGCAGCCCGGTGTAAGTGAACCGGCACAGGCCTGGGTGAGGCGGGGAGACGAGACTCAGGCTGCTCACTGAAGCTGGTGAGGAGGGGAGCGTGCAGATCACCCGGCCCACCGCGTTCACTGCAACTGCAACTATGCTCTTAAGTGTTCTTCCCATCCATTTGCAGTCATGAAAGATTTAGTTCGGGCTTTCAAACCAGACCAATAATATATGCCATATGAACTGCCATTTTCTTCTCAAATTACTGAAGCTGAAGAATGGAATATTAACCTTTGAGGGACAAAAAACAACGACCGAAGCCAAGTCTCAGTGGTCTGCTGCCACATTGGCCATTCTGTGAACAGTAAACTTAGGCAGCCTCTCTCAGGTCTTTCATACCAAAACAAAAGAGGACAAGCTGAGAAACAGAGGAGCCAAGGCTCTCGGTGGAGGCAGAGGCGACTCTGGCTTCTTCCTCTTCCCTGCCAACCACTCCCAGACTCCTGGCTGGCCCTTCTCCTCCACAGACACCTCAGTGTTGGGGTGCTCACGGGGTCTTGGGTTTCCCTTGTTGGCTGTGTGCTCTCCAAATGATCTCCAAGAGCTCAGTTCCGTGAAGTTAGAGAAGATGCATGTGGGAAACCCGCAAACGAAGAATGTGCTGTTGAGTGTCTCTGACCGGTTACTCAGCAAAACCACAGTCAGGTCAAAGCAGAAGCCCCTCCACCCACAGACTGCTGGGGCCCCCCCTTGTCATCTTGATAAACGGCACCTGCACCACCACCTAGTTGCCAACATCAAAAATCAGGACACACCCTTCACTTCACTTTTCTCCCCCAGCTCCCCACTCTTCACCCATAAGCAGGTCCTGTGGGCTTGACTTCAAAGCTTGCCTAGATGTGAGCCACCCTCCACCAGCCTGCCTAGCCCGATCAAGGCTCAGGAGCCCTCACCTGGGCTGCATGAACCAGGACTGTTACATACTCGTGGCCTCTGCACAACCCCCAACCTACTCCCTGGCCTCTAACCCATTCTCCAATCAGCATCTGGAGCCAGTTTTAACAGAGAGAAGTCAGACCCTGCCACTCCAGGGTCTATCAAAACCAGCCAGCGGCTGCCTCTACAGTTAGAACAAAACCCTCAGGCCTCCCGTGTGGCTGCACAGCCTTACCGCCCGGGGCCTGCGGACCTCACCTCTCACCTCCCTTCCACCCTGGCTGTCTTGTTCCGCAGTCATCACCTCAATGGAATGTTCTACTCATACCCCCAGCACACCCTGAACTCTGCAAATACCTGTTGAATGAGATGAGAAAGCAAAAAAGAGGTCCACAGGAACATGAAAGGAACAGGGAAAAGGGTCAAAAGTGGGCGCCTGGGGTGGGGTCAGATGGTGGTGGTGGGGTAATGTGGACAGCTTAGGAAGAGGAGGGCAGAGGGAGAGACCCCCAGTAGCGGGGTTTATTCTGGGTGTGTCACCAGGAGTGCACAGGCTGCATGAAGCAGCCTCGAAGGCACACGGACAAAATACCAAAGCTCCCACCTTTATCCCCGCACCACAGCCACAGCCTGTCAGTCACTGGGGGTCTGTTTAAGAAAAAAAAAACTTCGGGGTTTTCACTCCAAAGCCCATGTTCTTCCATTAAAACACACGGCCTCCCAGAGCACTTGGTTTTAGAAAATGCATTGTGTAACAGAGTGAGTTTTGGAAATACAGAACGCTAAGAATTAAAAACATTTCAACCAAGATAACGCTGTAAAAGCTTGTCTCAAGAGAAGCTGGAAGCCTCTCTATCCTGTTCCTGCTAATTACCCGGGCTGCACACGCCCTGTGCCCTCTCCCAGAACCCAAACTGGCAGCTAACAGAGCCGGCCTCTCCCCCCATTAACTGATAATGCTCCCCACACACCCAGGGTTTACTATGCACCTTCCCCTCGAGACCCAAGTCCTCCCCGTCACTCCTCCTAGGAGCTGCTAAGGCTTCTGTTACGGCTCCGCCCTTTCCCTGCCCACCTTCCCACAACCCAAGCTTAGGCTCTCTCACCTTTGGCTGCCCCTCTGCAGACCCCTAACCGATAGAGGGGCCAAACTCTGGGGCCATGGCATTCAGGGCTCCACTGAATCTGGCTCGCAGGCCTCTCCGGGCTCTTCACCCAGCCTTCCCGCTGTTTCCCTGCTGTGTCCGTGGACCCCCCCACCCCCGGCCCCGTGCTTCTGCTCCTGCTGTCTCCTCCATGTAGAAGACTCCCACTCTACCCAGCAAGATCATTCATTCGCCAAACATTTACCAAGCACCCAAGACACACACAGCACTGCAGGATAACAAAGTTGTTTTCAAAACTATGAGGTGCTGTACCAATATAAGGCATTATCTTGGCCCCAAGAGGAGTCTGGATTTTATCAGACAATAAAATTCTACTGGCGCTTTTTCAAGAATGGAATCAAGCAGTAATGAAGACAAGAACATGTCTGTAGACAGAGGAAAAGAAGTGGGTGAAAGAGAAAAAGAAATCAGAGGCCAGTGACTGATGAAATGCCATCCCAGAACAGGCAGAGCAAAGTACAGACACGTGAAACTGTTCCCTCTCGACTCTGTAGCGACCAGCTCTGCAGGTGGCTCAACTCTTCTTGGGTGCTACAGCTGAAGGGTCACACACAAGTTGTTAACGTGGCACTGGCTTTGGGGACAAAAGGGAGCAAGAGTAAGTGTTTGGGAATCTCTATTTCATGCTCTGCTCTAGTGTTGGATTTTTTTTTAAACAAAATAAGTATGTATTAATTTTATAATTAAACCATTACTTTAGGGAATTCCCTGGCAGTTCAGTGGTTAGGACTGTGCTTTCACTGCTTAGAGCATAGGTTCAATTCCTGATTCAGGGAACTAAGTTCTCACAAGCCTCATGGTGTAGACAAAAAATTAAATAAAATATTACTTTAAAGAAACATATCCCCAAAAAAGACACTGATGCTGGGAAAGATTGAAGGCGGGAGGAGAAGGGGACGACAGAGGATGAGATGTTTGGATAGCATCATGGACTCAATGGACATGAGTTTGAGCAGGCTCCAGGAGTTGGTGATGGACAGGGAAGCCCGATGTGCTGCAGTCCATGGGGCTGCAAAGAGTCAGATATGACTGAGCAACTGAACTGACTGACCCCCAAAAAGCTGCTTCAAGAAAACTATCCTTAGAGCTGTTCAGCATGGTCTGGAGCAGGGAACGTCTGGAATCATCAGGAAAACTACTACTCAATTCACCTGAAGCATTAACTTCATATGTGAACTTACTGTTCGGTCCAGTTCCTCAAATTAACAAAGATGATATTACTATGTCACCAAAGGGTCCAAGCCTGCAGGAACAGTTTCAGTAAAAGTGGAAAGGTACATCCAGACTTTTGACTGGCTCGAGACAGTTATTATAGAGGGTTCTTTTCAGTACTTTCTCTCTCACTGAGGTCATTCTAGTCATGCCAGAATTTCCCAATTTATTCACTGTAAAGGCAGGCTCTGAGTCACTGGTTAAAAAAAACACACACAAAACTTCTGTATATATGTCTACTCACTTGACTTTGAGGTGAGATGTGTGCAGAGAGTTCCAGCTGTTGTTTTATGAATTCTTTAGGAATTACCTTCATTTAGTCTCATTTTCCTCCACCTCACAACTCAAAAGTCAACCCACCAGCCTCACTCCGGAAAATACACAATCCAAATAGTGTCCATCATTCTGACCCTTCCATTTTTACCAGAATGTTCAAAAGATGTAATTTAACACGTGTGTTCCATCCCATTTTTCAAATACCCCCCGAGATGTTGTCTTTAATCAAGTATCCCAACTTACTAACAAGCAAATTTAACAAGGTGACTTTTAAAAGTTGCCTTTAGTTTCGTAAAAGTTGTAAGACAGTATCAAAAAACTAGGTCTGATTTTGAAAAAATTAAAGTTGTAAAAGTATCAGAAGATTCAGTTCACTGTCTTTGAGGTGAATAGTCTAAGAAGGAATATATGTTGGCCGAGATTTCTAGACCCTCGAGCAAGGGGCCCGAGATTGGCGGACGGGGTTCTAGCTTTCTAAGCCGAGATCTGAGGCAGTAGCAGTAAAACAGATAAATCTATGTGCGCTGAGTACAAATGCTAAGCAGACTGCAAATGTTAAACACTGTAGCATTGACTGGACTGCGCTTTACAGGACCTAGTCAGCAGAAGAAGCTACAGAGCAGCTCTAGGGACAGTTCTCACACTCACAAAACCGGTTACCCACAAGCCAACAAAGTGTCTCCATCCAACAGCGAAGAGAGACTTAGTTCCAGCAGCAATGACTCCTCAGGAGAGATGATTCTGGCTGCAGCAAGATTCAAACATTGCCCTGAAGGCTGACCTGACCGACTGTCCCAGGTGGCCTGGTAGGTAACCCCTAAAAGATCCTGGGCAGAGAAAGAGAAGAGGAGGGAGCTGGGCAAAGAACAAAAAAGAAAAGCTAAAAACGTATAAAGGAGTGAAGAACAGGCGCATTTGAGAAGCCATAGGCGATGTTTAAGAAAGCCCATTGTAATGCTTGCCCATAAACTACTCTTTACAGCTTACAAAGGGTTTATAGCTACTATGTCTTCCGGCCCTAACAACAACCCCCTTATTAGCTATCAAAACGGGGAACTGTGGCTAGGAGAGCTGAGTGTCACGCCCAAGGTCAGGCAACAAGCTGGGGCTGCAATTCGGGCCCTAATCCGAGAGGTGCACCAAGGAGTGACAAGGAGACACCTGGCAGAGCAAGGAGTCAAGCGCCGGCACAGAGGTGCCCCGAGAGGCACTCGGCAAGGTCGCAGGTGCGGCGCGCCGCGGTGGAGCAGGACGGAGCAAGGGGCCCGAGACTGGCGGGCGGGGGGCCCCGGAGCGGCCGGGTGCCAAAAGCCCGCCCGACCCGGCCCGCCGCGCTCACCCGAGGCCCGGGCGGGGTCGCCCGGCGCTGCGGCTCCTCCCGATCGGCGGCGGCGGCGGCGGCGGCGGCGACTGCAGCGGCCGAGGCAGAGACGCATCATGCGGCCGCGCTCATGGCCGGGCCACGGCGGGCCCCGCGGCTCGGCCCGGTCCCGCCGGGCCGGTCGGAGGGGGTCGGCCGCCCAGGGGCACAGGAGACCTGGAGGCCGGCCCGGGAAGCGCGGCGGCTCGGCTCCCGGAAGTGAACCGCGCGGGGTCGGCGGCGCCGCGCTTGCGCAGATCCGGCCGCGCCGCGGCGGGGGCGGGGTTTCTGCGACTGGGACCGCGGGTCCTAAAAACTGGCTGTTCCCAGGGAAAGACAGCTCTCCTTAGTCTCAAGGTCCGCTTTCTAAAATAAAGCGATCCGTGCAAGCTGAGGTCTGCGGAAGAGAAAGGATGGGGGCTACGGGCTGCCGCACGCTTTCGGACCCGCGGGTCCAGGGGCCCGCGGCGGCGCGGGTGAAGCCAGAGAGAGGGGCGAGCTGTGCGGACGGCGCGCGGGGAAGAGAAATCCGGTCCCGGGTTAGTGGAGAAGCGCCAGGGGGACGCCTGGGCCGGAAAGCGCGCTGGGGGAAGGGGAAGCGCCGCTGTTTGCGCGATTCCTGATTAACAGCCTCTGGGGGGCGTGGACACCACAGCGTCCCAGCGACCCCTTACAGATGGCTGAGTCCTAAGTTTGTCGAAGGTAGAAACGTG
>SJXQ01002002.1:227016-274255 GCA_006408695.1 Aepyceros melampus
CCTGTGGTCATGTATGGATGTGAGAGTTGGACTGTGAAGAAGGCTGAGCACCGAAGAATTGATGCTTTTGAACTATGGTGTTGGAGAAGACTCTTGAGAATCCCTTGGACTGCAAGGAGATCCAACCAGTCCATTCTGAAGGAGATCAGCCCTGGGATTTCTTTGGAAGGAATGATGCTAAAGCTGAAGCTCAAGTACTTTGGCCACCTCATGCGAAGAGTTGACTCATTGGAAAAGACTCTGATGCTGGGAGGGATTGGGGGCAGGAGGAGAAGGACAACAGAGGATGAGATGGCTGGATGGCATCACTGACTCAATGGATGTGACTCTGAGTGAACTCCAGGAGTTGGTGATGGACAGGGAGGCCTGGAGTGCTGCGATTCATGGGGTTGCAAAGAGTTGGACACGACTGAGCAACTGAACTGAACTGAACTGAAGAGTCAAGGATAGAAAGAAATCTCATTGTCTGCAAGCCACCTTCTCACAGTTTACCATTCTTGCTCCCAGATATGCTTACATAGCTAAGCTTTTGGAAGTAAAAAGTGCATTACTCATTGAATTCCAACTTTTAAAAGTTTAAGATTTTTGTTACTGTGCCTGTGCATTTAATGTGGTGCTATGCGTTCCTTGTGGCTCAGCTGGTAAAGAATCCACCTGCAATGCAGGAGACCTGGGTTTGATCCATGGGTTGGGAAGATCCCCTGGAGAAGGGAAAGCCTACCCACTCCAGTATTCTGGCCTGGAGAATTCCATGGACTGTATAGTCTATGAGGTCGCAAAGACTTGGACACGACTAAGTGACTTTGACTTTCATACATTCAGTCAATCCTCATTGAGCCTCTTGTTTATTCACTCAGTTGTATCCGACTCTGTGACCCTTTGGACTGTCAACCCTCTGTCAGTGGGGTTTTTCAGGCAAGGATACTGGAATGGGTTGCCATTTCCTCCTCCAGCGGATCTTTCTGACCCAGGGATTGAACCAGTCTTTTGTGTCTCTTGTATTGCAGGCAGATTCTTTACCGATGAGCTATCAGGGAAGCCCTCCTAATCTCCTGGCTTATTTATTTCCACAAGGAATAAAGGAGAGGTAGGCTTCCAATGGTAGCCCACTCCAGTACTCTTGCCTGGAAAATCCCATGGATGGAGGAGCCTGGTAGGCTGCAGTCCATGGGGTCGCTGAGTCGGAGTCGGACACACTGAGCGACTTCACTTTCACTTTTCACTTTCATGCATTGGAGAAAGAAATGGCAACCCACTCCAGTGTTCTTGCCTGGAGAATCCCAGGGATAGGGGAGCCTGGTGGGCTGCCGTCTCTGGGGTTGCACAGAGTTGGACACGACTGAAGCGACTTAGCAGCAGTAGCAGCAGCAGGAGGCTTCCAATCTGTGCGCAGTTCTTTTTGTATAGGCTGAAAGAAAGGATGATTGACTTTGGATAATGTCGAGACTGCAAGTGGCTGCTATGCTTAAGATACACTTGCTATGAACAACATTAAACGATATCTTCTTTTATATTAAAGTATGGTTAATTTACAATATAGTTTCAGGTATATAGCCCAGTGATTGAGTTATACATATATGTATATATGTTCTTTTTCAGACTTTCCCCTTATAGATTATTACAAAATATTGAGTATAGTTCCTTGTCCTAGATAGTATGTCCTTGTTGGTTATTTGTTTTATATATAGCAGTGTGTATATGTTAATCCCAACCTCCTAATTTATCCTTCCCCACAAAAGTATCTTTTAAAAAAAGTTAATAAACACAACAAAACAGATCTGAGAAATTTTAAAAGTTAAATCATGACTCTCATACAAATATGTCAAAGATTTATGTCTCATACACATGTCAAAGATTTAACTCACTAATTTATGAGGGAAAAAGTAGGTAAGATGAATGATACAGGTGGTTCAAAGATGAATCCAAAAGACAGGTACATGTAGGCAGTCAGTAATGCTACCAGTGGTTAAGACTCTGGACTCCCAACGTAGGGGTCACGAGTTCGGTCCCTGGTTGGGGAATTAGGATCCCACATCCCATAGTGTGGCCAAAAAATTAAAAAAAAAAAAAAGAATTTGCTTAATTGAACCAAATCAAAACTGGCTTCTACAGTAGGGAAGTCAGTTGAACTTCTGCCAGACAAGCTTCATTTAAATGTCAGATATCCGTGGGCAGGAATTGTTACCAAGCAGGTCAACTGGACTTGCATGGAGACCTTTGTCCTTTTCCTGAAACTGGTGCTGAGAGTGGAATCACACAAGCTATATTCAATGGCCAAAGAATGGAAAGAGGGAACCTAGTTTGCAAATCAGCTCTCAACCCAATTCTGGTGGAGCCACCAAATACATTAGAAGGTCAAGGTTAAAAGGAAGGAATTGGAAGGAGTGGAAAGAATATTCATGACTTACTGGAGAACAGGGGGTGGAGTTTGGACCCGGAACTGTTGCACCTCTCCTTTGCAGTGCTCGTATGGGTTTTTTCAGTTGTCCTGGCAGTTGTCAACTGTTCTGGCGCTGATGCGTGTGTCATTTAGCATGTGCTAATATATTACTGTGAGCTGATAATGAGACTCAAGGTCCTCTGGAAGCCAGATCTTCCCCCTCTTTGGCCTAGTTGGTTCTAATCAGTTCTTGTTAGTTTTTCTCTTTGCATCTTCCTCCTGAGACTTGTGGGTGCTCAGTCGCTCAGTCATGTCCAACTCTTCGCAACCCCATGGACTGTAACCCACCAGACTCCTCTGTCCACGGGATTTCCTTAGATAAGAATAATTGGTTTTGGAGTTCTGTGGTGGTCCCAGTGGTTAGGGCTCTGAGCTTTCACTGCAGGAGGCATAGATTCAATCCCTAGTTGGGTACTAAGATCCTGCATGCTACATGGCACAGCCAAAATTTTAAAAATTAAGTAAATTAAGGAAAAAAAACCACACTGATTTCATTTGAAGGAAAGGCAAGGGTAAGATTCTGGGGCAACAGCCTTGGTAACGGAAGCACTTGCCTTGCCGTCTATTCTCCAGAACCTATAGAGTTGGTACTCCCCTGCTGGCTCCAGTGGCTGGGACTGCACACTTCCAGTGCAGGATGCCTGGGTTTGATCGCTGGTCAGGGAACTAGATCCCATACACTGCAACTAAAGATCCCGAGTGCCGCAACTAATACCCAGTAGAGCCAAATAAATGAATAAAATTTAAACCTATAGAATGGAACTTCCCTCATGCTCCAGTGGTTAAGAATCCACTTTCCGTGCAGGGGACATGGGTTCTATCCCTGGCCTGGGAACTAAGATCCCGTGTGCTGGGAGGCAATTAAGCCTGCACATGCCACAGCTGCTGAGTCCCTTCACCACAACAAAAGATCCCTAGGCCTGCAGCTAAGACCTGATGCTGCCAAATGAATAAATTAAAAAAAAAACAAACAAAAACTATTGAGTTAGAAATAGCTTAAAGCAAAGAAAAAGATCCAAGATCCAGATAATCCAAGGGTATGCACGACACCTAGTTGTCCATTGAAGACACACAATAATTTTGTGACCCATTTCAAAGTCTTTCACAAAAAAAGACTTGTAATGCTCCTCAGCCCCCACACTTGTATAGGCTTGTTTACTGTAACTTGAAGGTTGCGCGGTTGCTAAAGGAAATAGCATGATGAAATCATTCATTAAAATATCTAACAGGATGACAGCAGTTGACAAAAACAATTCAACTCTTATCAAGGATTTTCATCTCTTTCTCAACAGACTTGGTATGTGGTCTTCTGCAAGTCATTTCCCTTCTCTAAGCCTCAGCTTTTTTTTAATCTCTAAATAAATACAAGATTAGACTTGATTTCTAAGGTTTCTTCCTATTTTGAGACTGTGGTTCAACACACTTTTTTTGGGGTCTCTCCTTGATTTCATAAGGCCCATGGAACCAAACACCTACCCTTGGACGTCCTCACAGAAATGAGGACATCTCAGCTCCAGGATCAGTTCTGTGTATCCATCAGGAGCTAGTGTGCAGCTAACCACTCATCCCATGAAATAGTTCTTTTAAAGTGGAGCCTCTGTTCAACCACATGAAAAGATGCTCAGCCTCATTCAAAGTAAAAGGAATGAATCCAGATTTAAGAGTATCAAGAGATCCCATTTTTCACCTAGTCAGTTGATGAACATTAAAGTTTGGTGATTCTGTGTGTTGGCCAGGAAGACCAAATTGATGCAACTGTCACTTTATTCAGCTCTTTGCAGAGCAAGATAGAAGTATGAATCACAAAAATTTAATTGTATTACCCTTTGACCCAACTCAGCAATTTATCCTCCAGATAGAGTCCCTCATGCACACAAAGATGTTTGTACTTCAGTATTTATAGTAGAATGTATGTAGAAGCATAAAAATCCATCGCCCTGTATGCTGTCAGTATATTAAGTAGAGTATGTTATACATACGAATGGAATACTGTGCAGTGATATTTGAGGTATATTAACTCTATGGTGTAAGTTCAGTTCAGTTCAGTTGCTCAGTCATGTCTGACTCTGCGATCCCATGGACTGCAGCACGCCAGGCTTCCCTGTCCATCACCAACTAACTATGGTGTAAAACTGTATTTGAAGAAGATGATCTGGGGCATATATGTTTGTATATACAATCCCTACCATCTTACTTGGGTTTCTCTTACCTTGGGCGTGGGGTATCTCTTCACAGCTGCTCCAGCAAAGCACAGCCACTGCACCTTACCTTGGACGATGGGTATCTCCTTACCGCTACCGTTCCTGACCTTCAACGTAGGATAGCTCCTCTAGGCCCTCCTGTGCCTGCCCAGCCACCACTCCTCGGGTTGCTCCTCCCGGCCGCTGGCCCTGGCCTCGGGCGTGGGTGGCTCCTCTCAGCTGCTGCTCCTGGCCTCGGGGGCGAGGTGGCTTCTCCCGGCCGCCCCAGACCTCAGACATGGGGTGTCTCCTCCCTGCCACCACTGGCCTCGGAAGCAGGGTGTCTCCGTTCCTGCGCCGTCGCAACCTGGCACTCTAGGCCGCTGCCCCTGACCTCAGACGTCTAGTCAAGGCTATGGTTTTTCCTGTGGTCATGTATGGATGTGAGAGTTGGACTGTGAAGAAGGCTGAGCACCGAAGAATTGATGCTTTTGAACTATGGTGTTGGAGAAGACTCTTGAGAATCCCTTGGACTGCAAGGAGATCCAACCAGTCCATTCTGAAGGAGATCAGCCCTGGGATTTCTTTGGAAGGAATGATGCTAAAGCTGAAACTCCAGTACTTTGGCCACCTCATGCGAAGAGTTGACTCATTGGAAAAGACTGATGCTGGGAGGGATTGGGGGCAGGAAGAGAAGGGGATGACCGAGGATGAGATGGCTGGATGGCATCACTGACTTGATGGACGTGAGTCTGAGTGAACTCCGGGAGTTGGTGATGGACAGGGAGGCCTGGAGTGCTGCGATTCATGGGGTCGCAAGAGTCGGACACGACTGAGCGACTGAACGGAACGGAACAGATATACAATCCCTGGGAAAATGGACAAGGAATAGGTTTGTAACTTGTTAGGTTTGTAAACCATGTATCCATTTTTAAATACATAAAAATTTAAAATAAATGAGACAACCCAGTGGAACAATTGGCAAAACACTTGAACAAGTACTTCACAGAAGAAAATCCAAACATGAAAAAAATGCTCATTTTCATTAGTCATCAGGGAAATGCAAACTTCAACCACAATGAAATACTATTTACACACCCACTAGCATGGCTAACATGAAAAACACCAAGTGCTGGTAAGCATGCAGAGAAACTGGGACTTCCATCCACTTCACTGCTGGGGGCAGGAATGCGATTGTTAAACCACCCCGCAGGACCGTTAGGAGTGTCTGCTGAAGACAGAGCAAAAGACTTTTGATAGAAGGTTCCCACAGCACACAGTATGGCATCGTTCATGGATATTCAGGTTGTTTGCAGTTTTGGGGCCAGAATGTAGTATACCTATACAGTGAAAGAGAATACAGAATGAAAGTGCACACTACACACAAGCCTCACAAATAGGATGTTGAATAAAAGTTCAAAATTGGGCAAAACTGACCTTTGGTATAGGAAGACAGGGCAGGGCTGTGATTACCACGGAAGTAGGGATGCTAGGGGCCTAGTAATATTCCATTTCTTGAGCTGGGTGCTGGTTGTATGAGTGCTCACTTGGTAAAAATTCAGCCTTGTACATTTATGATTTGTATGCTGGTACTTTAACAGTGGGAGAGAAATAGACTTCCAAGGGCTGTACAGTGGAAAAATCAGAAATTTCTTCAGAAGGGAGTTTGGGTGGTTTCTTATTTTTTCCACTGAGATTGTGATGTTGAATGCATCAGCCAGATCAGGGAAGCCAGAAGGCTGGAGCTCTCCAACCCAAGGTGCTGAACAAGGTCCAGGAAGTCTAAACAACCCAAAGTGGTGTGACACATTCCTGAGTTCCTTTTCACTGGGTCACCTCCCTCTAGCTGCAGGTAGAGCCCTCAGGGGCAGCGGGCCTGTGTCTTGGGCTCTGTGTTCCCTGGAATCCCAAGCTGGCCCTCTCCTGCCCTTCAGCATGTCTTCCTCCCCAGCACATTATCAAAAATTTGTCCTTCTCTCCCATTCCTGTGACAGTGCAATACGCAGCAAATGAATGAATGAACATGTCACGATTGGCCCCTTGTTCAGATGAAGAAACAGGCCCACTAAGTTTAAGGAGTGTGCTGAGGGTCATACAACTGGGAGAGGAGCTCACAGCCTCCTGCTCCTGAAGCACTCTCTACAGGAAGAAACATATATACACATGGCTGATTCATTTTGTTGTGCAGCAGAAACTAACACAGCATTGTAAAGCAATGATTAAAAAAAAAAAAAAAAAAAGATGCTAAGGAAAAATACCTGAAAAAAAAGAACCTGATCTGAGAATGAAGCCCACCTCAAAGGGAAGTAGTCAAGGAGAGAGACGAGAACAAGTTCTGATGATGTCACTTGGGCCCTGGATCCTGCTGGGCCCACCCCAGAACTTTTCAGTCATGTCAGCCACTGTGTTCCTATTATTACCTCTTTTTTTTTTTTTGGTTGTGCCTTGAGGGATGGAGGACCCCAGTTCCCCCACCTGGAGTCAAACCCGCACTCCCTGCAGTGGAAGCTCAGTCTTAACCACTGGACCACCAGGGAAGTCCCTTATTCCCTCTTTTTGAAAAACCAGTTTGCCTGGACTTTTGTCACTTACACATTTACATTGTGGTAAATATACGTCCCAGGTCCAAATACACTAGTTTATCATATTTCCTCGAATTACCAGTATAGATTTCGTATCTTGAAATCTCATGGTTCACCCAGCATGACTTGATCTTTGCCACTGGTGCTTCCTCTTCTGAGGGGTCATAGATGTTTTTCATGAGTCATCCGTCCTGAATGTTTCCCAGGCCCAATGTCTAGTTCACTGGTCTGTGGTTTGCACGATTTACTTTCTTCCCCTTTTTAAGTAAAATGGCTATGCATGTGCTTCTCTCCAACCTTCTGGCAAGTTCAGAAGATCTTTTATGAAGTTTGGAGAAATAGGTGAATCTCTTGAGGACAAATGATATTTCCCCCAAAGGGAGGCTGACCCTGAATGAACCCTCATTTTCCAATTTTCCTGAATAGTTGGTATCACCAGAGTGAAAACAAGGCTGCAAGAGTCTCCTCCTGGTGCTGAGTTCACTCACTGAACCAAGGGAGGACTTCTTCCAGCGACAGATACGATCCTCCTCCATTCCATACAGTCTTCATGATGCTCTTGTAGCCTGTGGGATGCCCTCCATCTGTTGTGCCCACATAAGAGAAGGCACACCGTCTTACACTTCTCTGAATTCACACGAAGCTTAAAATACCCAGAGATCTGGTTTCTCACAGATGATGACTACATGGAGCTGGTCATGCAAATCAGAAATGGACCAGAAGCAGCTGAGGTGCTGAAGGCCCCACGCCTCTTGTAGAACCACAGCTCCCAGCTCTTTCCTTCCCGTTGGTCCCTTAAACTTTCCCAAGCAAGTCTTATAGGCCACTTTCCCAGGGACCAGCAGCTCCATGTGTGGGGCACAAGAAAGACATTTGATCGTCAATCTACAGGTCAGCTTTTCTTCTAAGTGGCAGAACTCCAGTTCCTCCTGCCTAGCTCCTAGGACTTCAGAGAACAACCCCCACCCCAGTTTTCTGAAGCTGACATTCTGCCCTAGGTCAGATGCCAGGGCATTTATTTAAAGGTAGAGCTTTATTAGGGCTTCCCTGGTGACTAAGTGGTAAAGAATCTGCCTGCCAATGCAGGAGATGCGGGTTCGATCCCTGGGTCAGAAAGATACCTGGAAGAATTCCAGTATTCTTGCCAGGGAAATCCCATGGACAGAGGAGCCTGGAGGGCTGCAGTCCACGGGGTCGAAAAGAGTTGGACACAGCTTAGTTATCCACCCAAAGGCGCTCTATAGCTCTGCAGTGTAGCTCTGGAACTGTCTTCAGAGAATTTGCAGTGTCAGAATTCAGTCGTTTCACTAGGTGCTAGAACCAAGCTTGCCATAACCCCAAGATTTTTGGGAGAGGGGTGTCCATTTACACTCCTATGCTTGCTCTTGAACTGAAAAATCTTCCAGATACACGTATATGTATGACTGAGTCGCTCTGCTGTCCACCCAAAACTGTCACAACATTGTTCATCAACTATACTCCAATATAAAATTAAAAGCTTTTTTAAAAAAATAAGTGTCCGAAGCACACATATTTTTTACCTTGTGTGGTTTTGGTTTGTTCTTTTGAAAAGATGTGGAAGAAACCCAAGCCGGACAGCCCGAAAATTGTTTACTGTATCTGGTGAAAAGATGCTGATCTGGTGAAAAGATGCTGATGGGCGTAGTTCTGGAGCAGAAAGTGGAATCCATCAGCTTTTTAAGATGCCCCGTTTAAAAAAAATCAATCGGCCTCACAGTGCCCTTCCGTTCCATAGTCGGACACGACTGAGCGACTGAACTGAACTGAACTGAACTGACTTGTTTCACAAGTACGTTCCTTAAAGTCAAGCCTTCAGCCTAACTGAAACAGGCAAGCAGGAAATGGCATAAGGGGATCCTTGTCTTAAAGGTGCGGACACCAAGGCGGGGTAGCAACTCGAATCAGGTTATACTCCCTTCCCGGGCTCCCCCACCTCCAGAATCACCAAATAATCCACTCATCTGTCCGCAGAACGGCCTGCACCCACCCCCCACCCCACAGCTCTGCTCGGCCCGGGAGAACACCCTAGTTTTTTGAGCAGATCCAGGAAACGTCGTTGCGGCGACCTTCTGTTAGAGGTCCCCAAGAGTGCCCCCAGGGGCGGGGGACCACGCCTGCATCCGAAAGGCGGCCCCAGCCTGGAGCGAGCCGGGGCCGGAGGGGCCCAAGAGCCTCGGAGCGTCAGGCGCGGGCGGCGGCCCCACCCCAGCAGGTGACGCCGCTTCCGGGCCGCACTGCGCCTGCGCAGTCCGGGCTGGGGGGTTGGGGGCGGGCCCGGGCTGCTGACTGACAGCTCGCGCGGCCGGCGCCTCAGAAGGACACGGCTCCGGGGCCGGTGCAGGGGCCGCACGGCCGAGCCCGAAGGCGCCCGCCCGCGCTCTAGCTCCCGGGCCCGCCGGGCCGGCCAACCCCCGCCGCGGTGAGAGGGGCTGGGGGCCCGCTGGCGCCCGTGAGGGGGACGGCGTACCGGGCTCTGTGGGCGGCGCGGGGACGCGCTCTCCGAGAGCCGGAGCGCCCGGGGACCGGCGGGTGAGGGGTGGTCGGGTGGGGACCGGGGCCCCGGGGGGCTTGCGGGGTCGGCCTCGGCTCGCGCTGAGGTGAGGAAACGGGAAGAGGGGGCCAAGAGCCCGCCTTGTGGGGAGCAGGGCGCTCCCTGGGGGCTGGGGGAGCTGGAAAAGGTGTCCCCATCCCTGGCGGCTGACGGTGTCGCCAGGTGGCTTAGGAATGGAGCCGGTTCCCCAGTTTTGGGGGAGGAACCCCCCTACTCCTGGACGAGGGTGCTGGGGAGGGGCTTCCTCGAACCGGGATGGGGAAGACTTGGTGAGCTGTGCTGCGTGCTGGGCTTTAAGTTTGCTGCCCCTCTGCTTCTGAGGTGGCAGCGGGGGCGGTGTGGGGGCACAGGAGAAGGGCTCGGCGCGCCTTCCCGGGGCCCCCTCCCCGCGGTGGTCGGGAGCAAGAGGAGCTTTGCCGCGGGGCCCTGTACAGCAGCTGTGTAGAGCAGCTGGTTCAGGGTGGCCTGGCCCAGGGACCAGGGTCTTGGAAAGGACAGGATGGCAGATTTTCTGGAGCTGGGTGCGAGTTTCGCCTTGCGTGGGGTCTGGGCTTCCCTGGGTTGTAGGTTGATTGCGTTTGGGAGGAGGAAGAGGACTTGTCAGTAGGGACTGACCAGCTCCTGAGACTCTGGTTAAGTGTGAGGCCAGGGTGCCAGCCTGCAGACTGGACAGGAACTCACCTCTGAGCTGGCACAGGTGAGGAGCTTGACGGGCAGCTTGACTCGCTGGGGTGAGTGAATGATAGAGGCAAGCTGCCAGCTGTCAGGGAGCAGCCACCCTCCAGACCATTGTCACCTAAAGCTGAGGTTTGGAGCTTATTTGATTCAAGGTACCCCCTCCCTCAACCTAAGCCAGGGCAACCAAGATGCTTAACACAGAATTAAGCAAAGAAAAAAAATTCAGTTGTATTACGCGTGAGTGCTTCTTTCCATCTTTCCGTGGTTCTGTTTGGAAGTGTGTTTTCCCCTTGTTCCATCTCTCCCTTGGGCTGTCACTGGCTTTTATTTCCACTTGGTGCAGAAATAGGACTGCTTACGCATTTGAAGCACAGGGTGATCGGCTATTGAGATCAGCTCACAATGAGAAAGTTGACTCATGAGGTTCTTTTTCCATTAAAGAGATGAAGATGGCTGAGGACTCAAGTATATGCACTTTACTGAGCAGATTATCTCTAACTTCTCAATTGGTTCTGGAATACAGTCTTCCGTCTTTGTCTTTTGTATGGCTTGTGTGGGTCAATGTGAAGATGGTTTATATTATTTGAGAACACAGCAATTAAGGCCGATGAAAAACTACTCAGTGACCTGAGAAAATCACAAACCTTAAATAATGCGCTACAGATTTCCAGACAGTGCAGAATATCCACAGATATTAGACATGGTCCTTTTTGCATGACAATAGCTTTGGTTCTTTGGCGGTAAATTGCTTTAGGATGGCCCCAAATGGCTCTAAGGGGCTTCTCAGGTGGCTCATTGGTAAGGAATCTGCCTGCCAATGCAGAAGACACAGGTTCAATCCTTGGTCCAGGAAGATCCCCTGGAGAAGGAAATGGCAACCCACTGCAGTATTCTTGCCTGGAGAACCTCATGGACAGAGGAGCCTGGCAGGGTACAGTCCATGGGGTCGCAAAGAGTCAGACACGACTGAGCAGAAACAAAATGGCTCTGAGAGCACATTTTTTACGACAATTTTTCAGAAACGTTTAAGGTGAAATGAGTTATCATGCTACCTGCCTCTGTCTCTCTTCCCTTCTCTCAAAATAAAATAATCAGGTGAAAAGAAACATCAAAAGCACCTACGAAGAGAGAAAGGGAAAGTCAACCCATATGACATGCAAAGGGAGGAGTAAAAATCTTTATTGCCAGTGAAAGGTCCTCACTTTTACACCACAGAGTAATTTGCAAAGGGCTCTCACACGCAGAATCTTAACTGATCTTCATAAATGTCACAGATGAGGAAACTAAGGCTGAATGGCTTGCTCATGGTCACTTAACTAGTAGAAGCAAAGCAGAGTGTTAAGCCTAGCTGTCTGGCCCCAGATGCGGTGGCCCATCACCGCTCTGCTGAGCAGGATGCAGGATGCGGGCCGATGATAGACACATCCCAGGGCCCGGGGATTCCCAGCATCCCTGTCTCCACCGCTTTCCCTGCTTGCTAAGGCAGCATGACTCTCAGCGTAGATGCTCTCCACCACTTCCTTCTGCCCTAGGCTTGAGCGTCTGCATGTACTCAGATTTGTTTATAGGTCCTTGAGAAACCTAGTGGGAAGTATGATTGCAGGGAGTATGTTTTGCTCAAGCGCTCAGAGTTTCCTAATAGTCTAGGTGTCTTCAGCCATGTGATGCAACAGACCAAGGCAATTCTAGGGACACTTGCCATAATCGTTTTCCTTGTCCTCCACCCAGAAGAAAAATGCAGTGGTTGTGAAACCTGAGGAGTTGACCCAGTACTTTTGTTTGTTTTATCCAGTTTTTTTAATACATGGCATTGTTTGCGTTATGGTGATGCTTTTTTTTTTTTTTCCCCTTTCCTCTTTAAAGAGGGCACAGCTGTTCTCATTAGGGAAGAATAAGCTTAAATCCCATTTTCTAGCTCTGCGCATCTAGATCTGAAAAAGGACACCAGAGGAGGTTATCTGAGTGTGTTTCAGCAGGTCAGTTGTACAAAACAATTTTTAAAAAGTCAAGGCAGTCTGGGGCTCATCAGTGGCTGTGTGGATCTGGAATGACAAAGGTGAAAGTTCTCGTGTTGAGGAGCACGGGCCTCAGTCGCTGTGGCTTGCAGGCTCCGTTGCTCCGCAGCATATGGAATCTTCCAGACCAAGGACTGAACCTGTGTCCCCTGAATTGGCAGGCAGATTCTTAGCCACTGTACCACCAGGGAAGTCCCAGAGTGATTTAAAACAAAAACAACTTTGAATCAAATCATGTCTCTCCCCAGTGACATCTCAGTAGTCTTGGGATCAGATACAAGCTTCTTACCTGGGCCCCCTCTACAAGGACTGACTGACCTTCCTTGTTGCTCCCGCTTCATCAGGTGCCACTCCCTCCCTCGACAGAAGTCCCTCCTTTCTGGGCCTTGGCTGGGTCTGACTTGTTCTGTCTCGGGGCCTTTGCACTGGCTCTTCCTCCAGCCAGGTTCCTGTGGCTGACTCCTTGCCATTCAGGTCACTGGTCCAGTGTCACGAGCTTAGTGGGAGCTCCCCTAACGATTTAAATAACTTCATCCTGGTCCCCAACCCACTTTGCTCACGTTGTATTGTTTTACTTTCATCACTGGTATCAGAAATGGCCATATGTGTACGTGCTTTTAGGGCCGGCTCCCTGTTTAACGTCGCATCAACAGTGCCCCAAAGAGCGCCTGACATGTAGTAGGTGCTCAATAAATATTTGCTAAATGAATGATTTTTATAACAGACCTTGTCAAAGATAAGAGGCCTTGCTGCATTGGTAGATAATAAGTTAGTCTTCTCTTACTAGAGACAGTCATCCGTCGGCTGGTCGGCTGACTGTCAGGCCACAGAATTTGAAGCTTTAGACAGACAGTAAAACCAGATCAGTTTATGCGTCTCCTAGGGCTGCTGTAACAAAGTACCACAAACAGGGGAATTTTAAGGAAGAGATCATTATTCTCTTACAGATCAGGAGACAAGATGTGCAAAATCAAGATGTCAGCAGGGTTGGTTCCTTCTTGGGGTCTCAGAGGCAGTATCTGTTCCTGCTCCCCTCTCAGCCTCTGGGGATTTCCAGCCACCCTTTCTGTTCCTTGGCTTGCAGCTGCATGACCCCTATCCCTGCTTCTGTGGTCACATGACCTTCTCCCTGTGTCTGTGTGTATGATGTGTGTTTTCACAGCATCTTCCCTCTGTGTGTGTCTCCCTGTCTCTTCTTATAAGGACACCAGTCAAATTGGATTTGGGGCCCAACCTATTCCATTATGACTTTATGATTTAAAAAAAATGTTTATTTAGTTGGCTGCACCAGGTCTTAGTTTCGGCACGCAGGATATTTAGTTGTGGCATGTGGGATCTAGAACCCAGGTCCCCTGCATTGGGAACACAGAGTCTTAGCCACTGGACCACCAGCGAGGTCCCTCAGCATCTCTTTCCATGGTTCAGTTCATGTAATGCTCAAAGCATAACACCTTCTAACTTTGAGATCCAGTAACATTTTAAGGGGTAAAACTGGGTGGAGGGGGCCGGGTTATTTTTCGGGCTAATGACGTGATTTGGATGTTTGTGCCTAAAGTATTTGTGATCCTTACAACTTGCAACTTACAGCTTGTGCTCTAGGTGTGTCCCGGGCGAGGAGAGGGAGGGTCTGACTCCTAGAGTGACTTGCGCAGGGTCATCCAGGACCACACGAACCTCCTGACTGACTGCAGAGCCTGTGGCCTCTCCCCATAACCGCTGATGGCCAGGTCTCCCTGGTGGCTCCAGCCTCGGGCAGGATGTGGAGTTTCCCCGACAGCTCCAGAGGGCCCTCAGGGGATGACTGCTCCCTTGGCACACTTCTGTCCCCGTCCTTGTGGCGGAGGGTTGGCTCCCTGATGGCGAGATAAACCGTGCCGTTGGACATGATGTTCCCATGTCAGGCCTCGCGCAGCCGGTCGGAGCTGGAGGCCACAACATCAGAAGAGTCACATTTTTCCTTTGTGGGACTTTCTCAGTGATTCTGAGGGGCTTTTAAGTAAGGCTTTTGAGAATTCTGAGTTTCAGTGTCTCAGATTTTGAGCCTGAAAAAAGGTTCAGAAAAAGAGCCATGCAGGAGTTGCTAGAAAAACTTGTGATTTGAGCCTGGTGGGTGGAGAGTGGGGTTGGGGGAGGTGAGAGCAGGGCAGCCTGTGAGCAGAGCAGCCAATTAACCTGTCCCTTCGCCTTCAGAGGTCTTTTTATTGCTGGCTTCATCTCACCCAGATACCCAACACCCACCCCTCCCCTATTTAATTTTCTGTTGGCTGGGTAATTCATGCAGATGGTACAAAACTCAAATGATACGGGAGGATGTCCAGGGAAAAGTGATTTCTGTCTCTACCTCCCCTCCCCTGGCTTCCCGTCTCCTTCCCAGCGGCACCATCTCTGCCCATTTCTGTGTCTCTTTGCAGAGACTGGATGTCCTTTAATATCCCCAAGTGCCACCTCCACCCCACCCTATGTCATCCCACACACTGCACTCCCATCCTGACTTTTCATGCCTCTTGCCTTCTCAGAACCCTTGCTGTGGGGACCTGTTAGGCTGATCTATTCCCAGGTGCTGAGAGCTGATGGGAACACCTCTGCCAAGAGTTTTATATTTAGAAGGGAGATGCTTAGAAAAATAGGAATCTGTAATGGTAGAGCGTGGGGCCTTCAGGGAGGAGTGTGGGAGCAGAGCTTGTATTTGTGGGATCTGATCCGGTTCCTTGAACTTCAGGGTTAGCCCTGGTGAGGAGGCCTGTGTGCCTCCCATCACAGCCTGTGAGGGCAGCGCTGACTCTCAGGTTCTCGCAGGTCTGGTCCACGTACCACGCTGTGTTTACAGCTCATCTCTCCCATTTCCTGGTCTGGGGTGGGGCCCATCCTCCGTGTTTTGCTCCCAGTTTGGTGGTATCTTCATAGCTCTCAAAAGGCGGTGTGGTCCCAGCGTGGCACACGGGGTGACACTTCATGTCCCGTGACAGAGGAGGGACGTCATGGAAGAATAGCCTCTCATTCTTGGGGCCTTCTGGGCTCATCCTGGAAATGTCCTTCTGCTTCTGAAGATGCAAAGTGAATGATCAAGACGCACTGCACTGTGGGAATCATCTCTACCAAAAGCTGAAAGAAATGGTAAATCTGGAGGGGAAAAAAAGAGAGTCGGGGGATTGTTTTTTCTCCTCATTACTGAATCCAGGTATGGAAGCTCTGCTGGGTGCGGGCCGTGTTCCCAGGGGCCAGCCTTTCATAGACAGGTGTGCTCCGAGGCCTTTGCATCCCAGCCAGGCATGACTCAGAGCCGATGACTCACTGGTGGCAGTGATGACCAACAAGCAGGGGAAAAGGAGAATCTAGAAAGAGCAGCACAAACGGAAAATGCCAGAGTTAATGAGCTTGGAGGGTTACTGTTCAGCTGACATTTTTGAGTGAGGGGCTTTTGAGGGTGAAACAGGGAAGCTAAGATGCAAAAATAGAGCCCAGGAAAAGTGTGTCGGGGGGAAAGCCTCACAAGAGAAGAAAACTAAACTGAACTGAAAGTTCATAGTAAATGCCAAGAATGAAGCCAAAGAATTCAGTGAGATCCAACAGTGAAAAAAGCTTAATTCGTATGGTGATGCACAGGAAATAGGAAACCAGTTCACAGAGGGAAGCTGGTCCACTTCCCTCTCTGGAGGGAGGCAGGTTATGCTGGACTTCGAGAAGCGGCAGGATCACTCTCAGGAACCCGAGGCCCGCTCTGGATGATGAAAAAATTTCATTTTCCTGTTGTGGAGTAAAGGTTGTCCACATAATCAAATGTAACATACAGGGAATTAGTAAGACCCTTGTGCCCCATGAAGGAAGCAGCATCTCGGACTTCCATCTCTCGGGTCACCCCTAGGGGCCAAAACCTGAGGGGTCCCAGGGATTGACCTCTCCCACCCAGTGGTCCTTCTCTGTCCTCACCTGTCCCATCTCTGCACAGTCACCAGAGCGCAGCATCTTTGCACAGTTAAAATCAGATCGTGGCATTCCCCTGAGGCAAACCCTCCAGGTCTCTCCCAGTGCTCCTGGGATGAAACCCCGACTCCTTAACTTGGCTCCCAAGCCCCTGCCTAGCAGGTGGCAACCCCACCAGTCTCAACCAGGCCAAGTTCATTCTCACCACAGAGCCTGTGAACTTGCTGTTTGCTGGGGCTGGGCTGCTGGTGGGCAGCGGAGATTCCTCAGGCTGAAGGAATAGAAGGGCAGGTGAGCCACACAAGTGGACTTCAGTTTCCAGCAGCCGCACAAACAAGTCAATGAAACAGTCCCAGGTAACTTTAATAGTACTACTACTACTACTAAGTCACTTCAGTCGTGTCCGACTCTGTGTGACCCCATAGATGGAAGCCCATCAGGCTCTCCCATCCCTGGGATTCTCCAGGCATGAACACTGGAGTGGGTTGCCATTTCCTTCTCCAATGCATGAAAGTGAAGAGTGAAAGGGAAGTCGCTCAGTCGTGTCCGACTCTTAGCGACCCCATGGACTGCAGCCGACCAGGCTCCTCCGTCCATGGGATTTTCCAGGCAAGAGTACTGGAGTGGGGTGCCATTGCCTTCTCCCAACTTTAATAGTAGATTTTATTTAATCCAGTATGCCCAGGACATGATCATTGACATATCTAATCAATATAAAAATTGTTAACAAGACAGCTTACATTCTCTTCCTGCACTTAGTCTGGGGTCTGTGTGGTTGGCACATCTCAGTTTGAGTGAATCGCATTCCCTGGCTCAAGGACCACACAGGGACAGTGGCTGCAGCCCTGTCCCACTTGTGCTGCTGTTCCATTCATCACTGCACTTAGGATGGGGAGCACGCCGCCTCCTGTTTACCTCTCTTCTCTGATTTGAGCACGTGCTCCTGGAGGCCTGGGCTTGTTCGCCTTGTCCTCTTGGCATGGCACCTGGCACCCTGTGATGCTCAAGAATGTTTGCTGAGTGATAAACACACACATGACTGAACAAACGGATCACATCTCCTTCCTCTTCACATCCCAGAGGCAACTGAATAGTCGTCACTGCCATTTACAGCCTCCTTTAATCGTAGGAATTTCATGCACAAGGCTTCCTGTTTCTCGTAGGTCTCTAACTGCTTCATATCAGGACTTGGGTATGTCACAGGCCCGTCTCGATAGTTCTTTACTGAGCTTATTTGCAGGGTGACGGTGATACTACCAAGAAAAGGATTTTCAAAAGGAAGCAGTGAACAGGATTGAGGCTCTGTGGTGGTGTAGTGCTCAGAGTTAATCTAGATCAGGGATTTCAACCGGGGACAACATCTAGGGACCTTCTGCTCATCACAGCTGGATGGTGCTTCAGGCACCCGTGGGTGGAGGCCAGGGATACTGCCGAGCCCGCAGAACAGCCCCTACTGCTGAGAATTATCCAGCATGCGTGCTGCTGGAGCCCTGCTGTCGATCAGCGTGGCTTCCTGTTGGCTGCGTTTCTGAGTTGCCTCTGGTAACGTCAAGGAGGTTATTAGTCTCCAGAAACTTGACAGGTCTGTGCCAGCCCCATCTTTTCATTCCCTTGTCTCTCTTTCATGTAAACCCACCCCTACTTAGCATTTCTTTTCCTAAAAGGGCAGACCAAACAGGCACTGCCTCCAGCTAAAGCCTTTGAGATGAAAAAAATGCCGCTCCACATTTGCAGCACAAATTAGAATTCTGCAGGGAAGACGTCTGGAGACGCCCGTGCTGAGAACTGTGGATCCATGTGCTGTACGCCCGTGGAAGCTGTTTGAAAACCTTTGCAGCAAAGCAGAAGCGGAAACCTATTTCTTGCCACCTACCTCGAAGTCAACATCTGCCATCTACATTTTCAAGCAAACAAACAGACGTGTACTTACACTCATAAGCAGGACTGCACTGCAGAATCACACCTGTTTCAATTCTTGTTAGATATGAACGCCCCCCGAAATCAGAGAGTTCGGCTCGCATACTATTGTGGGTAGGAAAGGGATTGATGGTAAGTTTCAGGTTTACACTTCTAGAGAATACTTGCAAACATTAAGTGGCGTTGTGCTACACTTGACGATCTTTCTCATCCTCAGCCCTCTGACTAGGTCTGAGTAAGTATGAACATCTGTGTGTGTGTGCACGCGCATGTGTGTTGGGGATTCCTCTCGCCTGCTGCTGCTTGTGTGTGTGTGTGTGTGGGGGGGATTACTGCTGTCTTTCACCTGCTGCTTCATGTGTGTGTGTGTGAGTGTTGGGAATTACTGCTGTCTTTCACCTGCTGCTTCGTGTGTGTGTGTGTGTGTGTGAGTATGTGTGTGTGTGTTGGGAATTACTGCTGTCTTTCACCTGCTGCTTCGTGTGTGTGAGTATGTGTGTGTGTGTTGGGAATTACTGCTGTCTTTCACCTGCTGCTTCGTGTGTGAGTGTGTGTGTGAGTGTGTGTGTGTGAATTACTGCTGTCTTTCACCTGCTGCTTCGTGTGTGTGTGTGTGTGTGTGTGTGTGTGTGTGGAATTACTGCTGTCTTTCACCTGCTGCTTCGTGTGTGTGTGTGTGTGAGTGTGTGTGTGTGTGTATGTGGAATTACTGCTGTCTTTCACCTGCTGCTTCGTGTGTGAGTGTGTGTGTGTGTGTGTGTGTGTGTGTGTGGAATTACTGCTGTCTTTCACCTGCTGCTGCTTGCTGTTTTCTTTGTTCTTTTTACTTTTTGGCCCCGCCTCACAGTGTGCAGCATCTCGGTTCCCTGACCAGGGGTAGAACCACACCCCTGACCACTAGACTGTCCAAGTCCCCGTGCTGTTTTCTTGGCAGTGTCTCTCCTTGCCCGGCTGGCAGGCTCCCACCGGATTTCACCCGGACTGTGCAGTCCAGGTGCTCCCCAGGCAGCATCACCTGCTTCTGCTTCTGGTCTCCCATTCATGCCTGCGTCCTGGAATGACAGCACTGGTCCCCCTTGCTATAATCATTCACTATGTCTGTCTCTTCTTAGATGGTGTTTGGGAAAGGAAGGCTCATATACTATTCATCTTTGTGTCTCTAGAACTTAATCGCAATTCCCACGACTTGGTAAGGACTTAATAAATGGTCACACACATGACCTGAACTCTACAGGTTAGCACATTTCATCCGTCACGCTAGCACTGCCTCCATCCGAGATGAGAGGCAGCAGCTGTGTCCTTGGCCTTGGACGATGAAAGTTGCAGGGCTCGGCACTGAGCAGAGAGATGTCAAACCAGCCCCCGGGCAGGAGTGCTCCCTCCTCTCCCTAGTTCTTTGTTTCACTCGGTTGGCGCTGTTGTGGGCAGAAGTGTGGGCTCCAGACACAGCTGCTTGTGCACCACTGTGCGGCTTTGCTGACACTCCGTCCCTTCCCTGTGTCACCATTTCCCATCTTAGAGCCTCTTCTGTGAGTCTGCACCTTTCCCCTGAGCTTCCTGTCAGTCTCCCCATCCCTTTTTTTTAATTAAAAAAAAAACTTTTTTTTTAAAGCTTTTGGCTGTGCTGAGTGGCATGTGGGATCTTAGTTCACCAACCAGAGATTAAACCCAGGACCCCTGCTTTGGAAGCAAGTTGCTTTAACTACTGGAGATGGGAGAAGCCCCTCCCCATCCCGTCTGTCTGCCAGCCCCCACTGTCTTCTAGAAATCTAAAGTCTCATCTGACACTAATGCTTTGGGGATTTATTTGAGTAAAATAAAATCTGGAATCACTTAGTGGATAATTGTTTTGTTCTTGCTCCTTTGCAAGTGTTAGTTGCCTAATCTTGTCCAACTCTTTGCGACCCATGGACTGTTGCCCACCAGGTTCCTCTGTCCATGGGATTTCCCAGGAAGGAATACTGGAGTGGGTTGCCATGCCCTTCTCCAGGGGATCTTCCTGACCCAGAGATCAAACCAGGGTCTTGCACATTGCGGGCAGATTCTTTACCATCTGAGCCACCAGGGAAGCCCAACATCTCCTTTTGTTCTTTTATTATTATTTTAAAATCGTTCAGTTTTTTGAGGAAAACCGAGCATTTGTGGGTGAAAAGCACTAAGCCCTGTGTGTTTGCCAGTCTTTACTAAAGTAGGAATTTAAAAACTTCTGTAAATGCTTTCTAAAAAATGTCACACTGCTAAATCTGACATTGCCTGCATCACTTCCAAACAGGAAGACCTACAGCTTATCTTCTCCCGTAGGGACTGATGAGGGAGCAGTAATGCACTCCGGTTGCTGACAGCTCCCTGGAGCATGCTTAGCTGTCTCGCAGTGAGCAGCAAGGTCGTGGACCCAGACTCTGCTGGGGCTTATCTAGACTTTCTTACTTAGCTCTGTGGCCTTAGACAGTTAGTTTAAAATACTTATCTAAAAAGCTCTTTAGACAGCTTCTCTAAGCCTTGAAGTTTCTTCAGCCATAAAATGGGAATAGTAATAACCTAGCTCCTGTGTTATAGGAGAATTAAAGCAGGTTCTCCACATAGAGGGCTAGCTCGGGGCCTGGTGTGTCATGAGCATACACTGAGTGTTGATTGTAATTATCAGTTAGTTAATTATTAAAAAGTGCTAAATAATAGTCACAGGATTATGGGAAAGGACTATCCAAGCCACCTTGGCTTTCTCGTACCATTGTCGCTGCTGAAGCAGCAATCCTTCTGGAGGAGGGAACCATGGTAGTGCTCAGTTGTGGCCAGAGGTCTCTGGTGCTTGCTGAGATGTGGGAGCAGTGTCTGTTTTGCGATGTCTGCAAATGCCATCTTTTTATGCAAATTCAAATTTGCAAAGGGAGAAAATTTTTAGAAAAATGTAACTGTGTGTAGCTTCTGTCATGAGTGGTATAAGGATCTTGAAAAGGCTTGATACAGGACTCTGGTTCCGCGTCTCACACTTCTCTGTAGAATCCAGGATGCTCTGCCATCAGGTCCCACAGTGCTGGACCGCTGTCTCACCCCGGTGTCTCCCTTCCTCTGTCTGTCTGTCTGTCTCTATCATTGTTTCTGTCTCTCTGGTCACTGGAACAACCTGGCAGCGCTGGTCTGGTCTTCTTGATGGGGTGACACTCTCCTGCATGTTGTGTTTTCAGGAACACCCAGTCTAAAGAGCACATGGGATCTCTTCTGTTAACATGAGAGTCTGGAGTGGAGTTTTAGGAAGACACATTTGCTCAGTAAGGGGGCAGCAGTGGGAAAATGGGGGCTTCCCTGGTGGTTCAGACAGTACAAGGAATCCGCTTGTAATGAAGAAGACGCACGTTGGATCCCTGGGTTGGGAAGATCCCCTGGAGAAGGGAATGGCTACCTATTCCAGTATTCTTGCTGGGGAGATCCCATGGACAGAGGAGCCTGGCAGACTGACAGTCCATGGGAACTCAAAGAGCTGGACACGATTGAACGACTAACACCCGTCCCCCCAACACACACACATGGAATAGGGAAACAGGGGCCAGTCACTCCAGGAAGGAACAAGCAAAACCAGCTGTGAAGGTGGCGGCCTGGAGGCGAGTGTCCTGTCTCATCTTGGCAGGGGACCCAGAGGCATCGCCCCAGTTCTCTTGAACTCTGGGCCTTGGTTGGAGGGATGGGCTGATGGCTGGCAGAGCTTCGGGCATGGCCAAGCCCGAAGCATGGCCCGCTCCCCAGCGGCCACGTTGCTTCCAGGAGAGACGCCGCCCTACAGAGCTGGTCTCTTCTTTCTCAGGCGATTCTGTCCTGTGTGACTGACTTCAGATGCCTTCCGTGGACCTTCATGTTTTTAGAAAGGCGTGAGCATTTCCCCATCTCTTGTTTCCTGAAAACCACAGCAGCTCAGAAAGAAGAAGTCTTGTCTTTTCTCCGCATAGACACTTGCAGCCTCTGCAGCTCAGCCTTTGTCTGGTGAGCTGTGAGGAAGCTGGGTCCATAGTGTGAACTTGAAGGGAGGAGATGACCCAGGGCTAGGGGTGTGAGTCAGGAGCCCTGAGTCCCCAGAGAGGGACTCCTGTGTCACCCAGCCCAGGCTTTCCCTCTGGTCCCAGAGGGGAGCTTTGACTGCATTTTCTGTGTGCAGAAACCTAAGACCCCCAACTCTCCCAGCAGCTCCTTCCACTGAAAGGGGGGTCCATCCTTAGCCACGGGCGTGATCTCTGACAGACAGACATGTTCTCCGATGTTTCTTCAGCAGGAAAGGGTGGGTGGAGAGGGGCTGGGGTCCTCCCAGAGCTGCTCCGGCTCTTACAGTAAAGTGAGGGTGCTCTCTAGGGAGTGGATCCTTTCATTAGGTTCTTAAGCAGAGCACCCATAACTATTTTAAGGCAGTTGCAGGGGGCTCTTGAAATTGAGTTCCATTTCAAAGATTCAGTGATCCCAAGTCACTGTTACTGCAGAGGAGGGGACTGAGCCTTGCCCCATGTGTTGGGGGCACAGGGGGCCTGTTTTCCAGCCTCTGCAGGCTCTGTTGACCTTCTCAGCCCAGTGGTCAGCTCACTAGGCATAATGGAGCTCCTCCGGGTGGCTGACCCTGATCCTTATGTCCAGCTTGGGCTTTTGTACTTTCTCAGGCCCGTGACTGGAGCCCCCATGGGTGAGGCTCATCCTCCAGTGGCCGCCAGCTGAGGGAGGGAGTCGGAAAGGAGACGCTGCCCGGGGATGGGAAGCTGTGCGCAGCCCTGGGGAGGCCAGTGGGCCAGGCGCTGCCGCAGGCTCTCCTCATGCAGTGAGTTGCTCTTGACTGTCCTTACTTTGGCCTTTGGCTATTTGCGCTTCCTGTAGAGAATCCAGGGAAAGTCGTCTCTGTGAGTTTTTCTCTCATTAAACCTTTCTTACTGTGTGTCTCCACTGCATACCCACACCTGTGATATGTGGCTATTCTACTAGCATTGCCTTACCTGTTTTGTTTTCAAACCAAACTGACTTGATCCAGGGTACTTTCTTCCTACTTGGCCCCTTCCTCCATGTAGACAAAGGATGAGAAATCATGGAAAAATGAGGGACTCTGGGGTCGAGGACCCGCCCAGTTCTCCACCTCTTGTCTCACGTGTCTGACCCTGTCTGCCTCCAGAGGAAGGGTGGCCCACGTGTAGGCAGGTGGTGTCCCGTAAGCTTGGCTGGCACAAGGATTGAAAGGACTGATTGTTTGACCCTGTTCTCCAAGAATTCAGGTCCAGACCTGTTTGT
Organism: Aepyceros melampus; assembly: GCA_006408695.1. Classification (NCBI taxonomy): domain Eukaryota; kingdom Metazoa; phylum Chordata; class Mammalia; order Artiodactyla; family Bovidae; genus Aepyceros; species Aepyceros melampus. Next base: position 250,572 of record SJXQ01002002.1, read on the forward strand.
CAGGAAGGGTGTGTAGTTACAAATGGACACCTGGGAGAAATGTGGACACAGGTACCTGCCAAACCAAGAAATCTAGGTCATGCACTAGGCTAGATGAACATCAGCCACGGAGCTGTGGGGTCTGGGTCTCTAGGGCCCCACTTTTTGTAAGAGAAGGGAACTATTATTTACTTATTAGCCCCTGTTCTAAGTACTTGGCTCACTGTTTTCACCTCTTTTTTTAAAATTAACATATAGTAAAATTTAGTTTGTGCCGACTCTGGGGGAGAGTGGAGGATAAGGGAAGCCTGGCGTGCTGCAGTCCATGGGGCCGCAAAGCGTTGGACACGACTGAGCGACTAAACAACAAATAGTGAAACTGACTTCTTTGGAGTACAGCTCTGTGTATTTTAAAATACATACAGAGTCGTGTAACCACGAATTCAGTTAAGAGACAAAACACTTCCTCCGTCTCCCCCACATTTCCTTTCATTGTTTGTTGCACCCCATCCCTAACTCCTGGCAGCCCTTGACCCCCATCTTTTGGAGCACGTCTTAAAAATGGAGTCAGGCTTAGGTGAAATTCCAAGGACAGTGTTTTTCACTCAGCATCATGCATTTGAGGTTCACCAAGGTGTTATGTGTGGTGGGATTTTATTGCTGAGAGGTCAACTCTAGTATTGGTACACCACTGTTTGTCTAGTCATTCACCTGGAGAAGGACATGTGGGGTATTTTCAGTTTGGGGCAGTTATGAATAGAATTGCTAGAAACATTTGTGTACAGATTTTTGTGTGACCCTGAGTTTTCATTGCTCTTAAATACATATCTAGGAGTGGGTGTGTGTGATAAGTATATGTTTGTAAGAAACTTCCCAAATCTCCCATCCAGAAGAATTCCAAATGATGTTTGTATATCCTCCACTCTGAAGGGCTTGGAGCATAACTCCCTGTTCCTTAAGGGGGCCTGCCCACAGTGACAGCCTTCCAAAGAGCACAGTTTGGAAAGGGAGATAAACAAAAGAGCACTCTCAGTGGAGAAGCCTGGTAAGTGTGACCTCAGCCTGATGATCAAGGTCACCTGGGAGGAGTCCTGTTGATAGTATGTGCCTTTGAAATGATATGATAGAAATGGTACCTTCTCTCTGGGGTCTTCCTCTGCAACACCCATAACCCCAGCCTAACCATGAGAAAAATACCAGACAGATCTCCACTAAGGCACATTCTGCAAAATACACACAAATACACCTCAGAATTGTTGTGGTCTTCAAAACCAAGGAGAATCTGAGAAACTGTTGTAGCCTGAGGAGACAGGATGGCAGCCATGTGGGATCCTGGAACAGAAAAAGGGCATGAGGGAGAGATGGAGGAAATATGAATAAAGCACACATTTCAGTTAATGCTAATGGATTAGTACTGATGCATGAATAATAACAAATACACCTACCTAATACAAGATGCTAACAATAGGGAAAGTGATGTGGGGTGTATGGTAGGTCTACAGTAAAGTGGAAAAAGTGAAAGTGTTAGTTGCTTAGTCATGCCTGTCTCTGTGTGACCCCATGGACTGTAGCCCACCAGGCTCCTCTGTCCATGGATTCTCCCGGCAAGAATACCAGAGTAAGTTGCCATTCCCTTCTCCAGGGGATCGTCCCAACCCAGGGGTTGAATCCACATCTCCTGCATTGCAGGCCAATTCTTTACCATCTGAGCCACCAAGGAAGCTTTTTTGTAAATCTAAAACTACCCTGAAATTTCAAAGTTTACTTAAAAAACAAAACCAAAACAGCTGGCAAAACTTTTTGCATTCCTGCCAACAATGTATATGAGAGTTCCAGTTGCTCAGCATTCTTGTCAACACTTGATATGACTAATATTTTTTATTTTAGCCATTTTAGCAGGTATGTAGTTGGTGGCTCTGTGCTAAGTTGCTTCAGTCGTGTCTGTCTCTTTGCAACCCGTGGACTGTAGCCCTCCAGGCTCTTCTGGGGAGGAGGAATCCCTCCTCCCCAGGAGGGATCCCTCATGGGATTCTCCAGGCAAGAATACTGGAGTGGGTAGCCTATTCCTTTTCCAGGGGATCTTCCCGACCCAAGGATTTAATTGGGGTTTCTTGCATTGCAGGTGGATTCTTTACCAGCTGAGCTACCAGGGAAACCCCAGTTGGTGGCTCACTATGGTTTTAATCTGCCTTTCCCGCATGACTAATGGTGTCAAATACCTTTTCATGTAGTCACTTACCATCTGTGTCACCTCTGGTGAAGTGTCTGTTCTTTTGCTCCTTGTTAGGTTGGCTTGTTTTCTTACTGTTAGGTTTTGAGAGTTCTTTCTCTTTTCTGTATACAAGTCCCCCATCGCACATGTGATTTGCAAATATTTTCTCCTAGTCTCTAGCTTGTCTTTTCTTTTAACAGTGTTTTTAACAGAGAAAAATTTTTAATTTTTATGGAGTCTAGTATATCAACTTTTCCTTTTGTGGACTGTGCTTTCAAATGTCATATCTTAGAACTTTTCATATTGTTTTAGTTGAAAAGTTTTTAAAGTTTTACATTTGGTCTGTGATCCATTTGAGATCATTTTGATAAGATGTGAAGGTTTTGGGTCAAGGTTTATCTGTTTATTATTTCTTTGCTCATGGATGTCTTGTTGTTCCAACACCTTTTGTTGTTGAAATGGCTGTGCTTGCTCCATGGAGCTGCTTTTGGAACTTTGTCAAAGCTCGGTTGGCTCTCCTTGTGTGGGGCTGTTTCTGGACTCTGTCCTGATTCACTGTGTGTGTCACCCAGCAACGTCACGCTGCGGAGGGCACGGCCAGCGAGTGTATGTTTTGCACTGTCTTCTTTCTGCCCTTCTTCTGGGACTCTAATGACACAGATGTCAGACCCTTCAGTTTTGCTCCACAAGTCCCCAAGGCTCTACTCACTTTTTAAAAAACTTTTTTTTTCCTCTCTGTTGTTCAGATTAGATCATTTTTCTTGATCTGTCTTCATGTTCATTATCTCTTTCCTTTATCATATTCACCCTACTATTGTGCTTTTCGAGTGGTTTAAAATTTTTCAGTTACAGTATATCATACTTCTAAAATTTTCATTTGATCCCACTTCATTTCTTCTGTTTCTTTGCTGAGACTTTTTGTCTTTACCTTTATTTCAAGAACGTTCCTCCTTACTCCTTTGAGTATGCTTTATAATAATGACTTTGAAGTCAATTAATTCTAATACTTTATCATCTTGGCACTGGCATCAACTGATTATCCTTTCCCATGTGAATTAAGGATTTTCCTGGTTCTTTGTATACTGAGCAATTCTGGGTTGATCCTGAATATACGAATATTATGTTGTGAGACTCTGGGTCTTATTTAAATCCTGTGGAGAATGCTGCCGTCTTTGTTGTAGCAAGCGCTAGACCCGCTTGAGCTCAGATTCGAGATCCCTGCCAGCCCTCTGTGGGTTTCCTCGTCAGCTGTGTTTTCCAAGCCTTCATGACGCTCTTCAGCTCTGCTGTGTATGTCCCAGTGTGGTTCCGCGTTCTCTCCCGAGGCTCGGTGCTCTGAGTCCATAGTATGCTGCTCAGTCCTGTATCTGCACATGCTGAGCTCAGGGCTGATCCCGGGAGCACTCCTACCCCACTTTATGGGGTTGTCTGAGTGTCTCCCGCTCCACTGTCTCCCTGGCCCTTTCCAGTTCCGGAGGCCTCTTTCTTTGGCTTTTCAGCCTGGAAGGAGGGGCCTTATTTCTCCTGCTCTGCTACACTCTTCCTGGAACTTAGCTCACGTCCATGACTAAGCAAGAGGATGACCAAGAGAGAAGAGTCCAGTGGGGTTTTCACCTCCTTCAGCTCCTCTAGTTGGAAAGGAAGCTTCCTGCCTCAAAGCTTTAGGCACCTGTGGACCCCTCTGCAGCTGGGGGGTTGCTGGGGACCGGGACATGAGAACACCAGGAAGACAGAAGCACGGGAGAGGAAAAGCCCTGGATTTGGGCCCGCTGCCTCTGAGAATTAGGCAACCCCTTCCCTGTTCCCCACGCCAGCACCCAGCTTCTGGAGCTTTGCTGAGGCCTCTTTCTGGGTACTGGGTTGTATGCAGTCCAGGCTGGGGTCCTGGAGTCGGGAGGAGGCAGAATCACCCCCACTTTGGCAGGGCTTCAAATTCTGGTCATCTTCCCTCCTCGGCCTGCTACTGTTTGCTTTTCAGAGCCCTCAAATAGCTGCCCTGTCCATCCTGCCCAGGTTTTATAGCCACATTCAGTGGGTGAGATGGGATGGAGTGTGTGCTTAATTACTCTGCTCACTCAGAACCATAAGGAAGCTGGAAGACGGCTGTTTGAGAGGCATTCAGTAAAGAAATCTGGGTTAAACAGAGACATGAGGAAGTCAGGATGAAGCTAGTACAGGAGAACTGTGGTTTATGTGGGGAAGGAGGAAAATAAAAGGATAAAAGCTGAAGGATTTGGAAATAGTAAGAGAAATACCTGATGTGCAGCATCACATAGAGGATGGATGTAAGGAACCCCTGAGCTCCCCTCACCCTGTCGTCACACATCTGGCCTTGCACACTCTTCAGGTTGCCGGGCTGAAGGGAATGGTTTGACTGTATTCCTCTCCGTTTAAGGTATTAGGAAATGTGTACACAGAGAAGCTGGAAAAGATCTCTCTGAGAGTCGAGATCTTTAGCGTATTGAAGTATTTGTATTCAGGTGGTCACCAATGTGTATAGCCTCGTGCTACAGAATCTGACCTGGGCTTGATAAAGAATTAGTCTCTTAAAGTAGATTCTTCTCTCTCTCCCTACCCCCATCCCCCTCTCTCCTTTCCTCTCTGTCTCACTCAAGTAAAGCAAAGCCTTTATTGCAAGAATAACTCTTGCTTAAAAGATTTTCTGAATGAGAGAACCATTAATACCAATGACTGTCACTGAATTTCTGTCTATACTTGTTGACACAAACAAAAGCAAAAGAGCATTGAAAATCATAAGGCAGAACTTTGGAAGTGGCCATTTTCTCCAGGGTCTCTGATACTGATGAGATCTTTAAAGTCCCCATTGCCCTGACTGAACACGCTTCACAGGCCTAATACAAATATCATTCAGAATTCATATGGCACTTTAGCCATTTGACTTTTTCTTTCTGGTTTGCTTTATTAGTTCATTTGATCCTTATAAGAACAGTGTGAGGCAGACAGGATAGCTGTGGCATTGTTCTGTATTATTTTTATATAGTTGTAATTACAGGGAGAATATATTACATCTTGGTTTTTCATTTTCTGCTTCATTTTCATTTAACATAAGCACTTTCACAGTGCCATGTTGTCATTATTTTCTCTGTCGTATTTCAGTGAAGTGCCAGAATTAATAGCAAAATTGACACGACTTTCTTGTTGATCGTTTAGTTTATTTTCACTTTCCTTTTGCTGTTGTAAAGCTTGCTGCATAGAGGTTTTGGGGGCTGTTTTCTTCGGATAAATTAGATAGGCTTTAAAAATATTGTTAAATGTATTTCAATACCAGGGAGGATTTCAAAAGACCACAGATGACCTAGAGAGAACACCAGCGTGACACAACCACAATTTTCAGATTTCTCCACGTTGCAGAGCAGGGGTTGGATGTGCCAAGAGATTTAGCCAGAGGAAGGTGGGTGGTGTGTATAAGGAAATGAAGAAAGTGTTAGCAAAGGCCCAGTGTGTGTGAGAGGAGAGGGAGACAGGGAGGGATGGGGGGAGAGAGAGAGAGGGAAGTAGCCTGATTATGGGAAAGTTCTGTCTTGAAGAAACCAGCAACCTCATGCTTGTGTGGGGTTGCTTTTGAAAGAGAGCAGTGTCCCCTCTGCATGTGGCCATTGGAGAGCCGCGTGAGCAGCCTTGACCAGCTCCAGGTGGTAGAGCACCTCAACCACCAGCCAGAGACGATGATGTCATGGCCAACCGGTGACGGTCACTCGCCGTGTCAAGCCGAGGGCTCCCCGAGGCCTCCAGGTGATCCCATGTCCAGGAGGACTTGCCCAGAGCTGACCCTCTTGAGGAGGCACAGGTGGCCAGTGCACACAGCTCTTTGTCTTGGCCCTGCGTTGGGCTGCCAGGGCAAAGCACCGAGCTCGAAGAGGATGGACGTTTGTTGAGTTCCATCCCTCGCCTGCCTTGGGCTCTAGAGGGACCAAGGATCAGATATTTTTAGGGAGCCTATTTCGATTCAATAAAGTGCGGCTGTCTCTGTGCCAGGGGCTCGGGTAGGAGGCAGTTATTTTGCCAAATTACCCAGAAGAATGGAAGGCCAAGTCCATCAGTATCCAGATGGAGCCCAGCTGTCACTGAATTGTCAGCTGTGTCCTTTTACTAAAGAAGTGCAGCTGGGGCATCCCTGGTGGTCCAGTGGTTAGGACTCCACTTCAAGGGTGCAGGTTTGATCCCTGGTCGAGGAACTAAGATCCTGACTGCCTGTGCGGCTAAAAAAAAAAAGAAATGCAGCTGCTCATGGAGGGACGGGACAGGTGTGCCTAGTAAGTTCTAACATTTGGTTGTAGTGCAGTCAACCCGGTAAGTTAGTGGTGGGAATTGATAGCAAACACCCGTCACCAAACTCCTCCTTTGTTGCCTTAAACTCAAGGCTTGCCAATTCATTGAGGAATTACCTGGGATGAATTAGACATCAGTAAAGTGCAAAAGGAGAAGGCAATGGCACCCCACTCCAGTACTCTTGCCTGGAAAATCCCATGGATGAACAGCCTGGTAGGCTGCAGTCCATGGGGTTGCTAAGAGTTGGACATGACTGTATGACTTCCTTTTCACTTTTCACTTTCATGCATTGGAGAAGGAAATGGCAACCCACTCCAGTGTTCTTGCCTGGAGAATCCCGGGGACGGGGAGCCTGGTGGGCTGCCGTCCATGGGGTCGCACAGAGTCGGACACGACTGAAGTGACTTAGCAGCAGCAGCAGCAAAGTGCAAAAGGTATTTCCAAGCACTGATGAGAGATGACTTTTGAGTTGAGATTTAGAGCAACTTCGGAAAAACTAAGAAATTTCAAAGACTTAGACTGGGAAGGAGCCAGTGGTTTGTAGTCGTCATATACCTTTTTTTTCCTCCCTGATCTACTTGCGGCTGGTTGAATTCCTGGAGCCTTCTGCAGTGTTGCTGAACCAAGGGAGGCAGCCTGCACCAGACTATAGGAAACTTGTGTCCTCTACGACCCTATTCCCCACCTCAGCACAGTGCCCAGCCCATCCTGGCAGTTTTAATATTGACCCACCAAGGCCAGGTGTGAGAGAGCCACCAGATGGCCCCTTATCTCTTTTTCCTGGGAACTTTGAATATTTTAGACCTTTGCTTCTTCCTGGAGGTCATAAAATAGGAACTATTTTCGGATATAACCATTACAACAGCTGCAATGGAGAAAAACCTGCATTCAGTGTCATAAAGTGTTATCTCAGGTTGGAAATGGTTCAAGACCGTAACAGTCCCGTGGCCTCTCCCACTAACACCTTCTGCTTCCGACTTCCTTTTCAAGAAGGAGACTCCGGAGGGTCCATTCTGAGGGTGGAGACAATTGCCTTGCTGGGAATCTGCTCTTCCTGCTGGAACCACAGGAGACAATCTGATTGCTTGGTCACACGGCCGCTCCTCCCAGATTTGAATCCTCTGTCTCTTCTCCCAAGTTACTCACCCCCTCAGTAAATCCCCCTTGAATTTCTCACCGTTGCTCACATGACACGGTTATCAGGTGGGATTTTGTTTTTATTATCATTTTGGGTTGCCCTCCAGATTCTTGGGCTTCCCTAGTGGCTCAGATGGTAAAGAATCCACCTGCAATGCAGGTAGACCCGGGTTCGATCCCTGGGTTGGGAAGATTTCCCTGGAGGAGAGCATGGCAACCCACTCCAGTATTCTTGCCTGGAGAATCCTTATGGACAGAGGAGCCTGGCAGGCTACGGTCCACGGGGTCGCATAGAGTCAGACACGACTGAGCGACTAAGCACACTCCAGATTCTCAATAGCTTTCTCCTTTTCCACAAGTCTTACAAGCATTTATCACATTAAAATACTTTTGCCAGTTTACTACTTTTTCCAAACTGATGTATCCTGCTGGCCTGCTCTGGGCCCTATGACTGGGGAGCATGAGGCCTGGGTCTCCAGACATGTTTACTCCTATTTGCTGCACTAAGAGGAGCTGCCAACTCCTTCTGGGGTGTGGGGTTGGACAGAATGTTCCAGGAGCTGCCTGACCAGTGGAGGGGGAGTTGACTGAAACCATCTCTCGGGTTTTGGATCAGGTGCTCCTGACTGCAGCCGAAGGTCAGTTTTGAGTTTGTCGTTCTCATCAGCATCAAACCCATCAACTCGTGGCACGCATACTGGGGACTTGTGAAACTCTGAGTTGGAATGTCAGGTTCCCTCACTAACAATTTATGAGTTATTTGAAGACAGAGGCTGGGGTTTCCCTGGAAGTCCAATGGTTAAGTCTCCAAGCTGCCAATGTAAGGGGTGCATGTTCAATTCCTGGTCGAGGAACTAAGATCCTGCACGCCACGTGGTGCGGGGCCAAAAAAATAAAAAATAAAATATTTTTAAAAAATAAAAGAGGTACCAATTTTATCTCCAAGCAGAGACAAATGTATCTTGATCGGCCTAGCTAGAAGCAGTGCTAAGACACCTCTAATCTCAGAGATCTTAAAATGCAAAAAGCTGTGAATCCACCTAATTACACAGCATTCGGGCCACCTTCTTCTGTCTTGTCCTCAAAGCTGTAATGCATTTGTCTAGTCCTTCTAGAGCCCACATGCTGTTCCCACAGCATTGCTTTGGTGTATGAAAGTGCAAGAAACGCACACACACGCACATACACAGGGCGCGAGCTCAGTGTGGCATCAGCTTTGACCCCGTCCTCACTGCTTCATGGTCCTGTGCTCACAGACCCACCCTGCTTAGACCTGTGGGTGTTCCCTGACGCAGCTATCACTATGTCCCAGTGTCCACCGCCTTCCCTTTTGAAACCCGGTTATATTTGTCCCCCTCCCCACTCCCCACCCATCTTCTCCGCTTCCTTAGCAGTGAGAGATGTGATTCGGAGACTCCCCACTGTGGGTTGTGATTCATCACCAGGTGCTCAGCTCCCATCTCTGTAACCAGCGTGGGCTCCCATCCCGATAGGAAACCCTGAGCTGGTGCCTTGAGCAGGGGCTTGGTGCGTCCCTGCCCTGCCCCCCTCCTGCTTTCATTGCCCTATTTTGATCACCAAGTCAGAATGTTGGTGCGAGTGCTCTTCAGAGAGTTCAGCTGTGAATGGTTGGTGACTGGCACTGGCCAGAAACCCTGAAGGGACATCGGACTTGAGGGAGAGGGACCCTCACGGGCATATTAACTGTGATGTCTCCAGGTTTGTGATGCTCTATCCCGGCACCACCAACGAGAGCTCACCTTCACCCCGTAGCGTGCTCCAGCCAGACAGATACCTGCTCCCAATGGATGTAACATACACCTTTTGGGTTTTAGAGGGTCATTTCATTTCATTTATTTTTGGCCATGCGTGCAGCATGCAGGATCTTACTTTTCTGTCCAGGGGTCGAGCCTGCACCATCCCCTACATTGGAAGCAGAGTTCTAACCACTGGACTACCGGCGGAGTCCTGGAGAGTTATTTTTAAAACATGTGTTTTGGTATCGCTTTGGCATGTGTCTTTTGCAGAAACTTGTTAGAAACTGTCACTGTAATAATCAGCACTCTTCATATGAGGATTTTCTTGTCAAATTGATTTTTAAATTTGGTATCTCAGTAAGGTTAATCTACAAATAATTTGTCAGAATGGAAAGAATCTTATGACTGAGCATAATTCCCTCTTTTGCTTTGGCTGTCAGGAAGCTCCACTACATTAATTGCCCAATTGCAGTAATGGTTTCCTTTGATCCCCCTGGCCTGATGTCGTCTTTGATCCACATCGACTGGGCATAAATCTGTCTGAACAGCTGACACCTAAAAGGACAGCCCTGACACTTCTTATTTGACATGTATTCATTCATTGGAATGACTGTTGCCTCAAAGCCCCAAATGGTCCCACATTTCTTCCTGATTCCAGGACAATGTCAGTTATCACCCAGCTAGAAATCTCTGAGCGGATTTATCTGTCAGGAGCTGGGGGCTGAGCTGGTCAGCCCCTGCAGAGGCGGACGAAGATCTCTGCTGTCGTCTTGCTGTGGCAGAGGTTCCGAGCAACATGGAGCAGGTTTTCACAAGCCTCAGTAGCAGCTGAGATCTGGCTGGGGCTTGCTGGGCTGGCCTCTGCAGCCAGGCTGAGGCTCCTCCTCACCCCCGCAGCCCCAGCCCAGCCCAGGGGGCTCTCTGTGCCCTGGGACTGTAGAGGGGGAGGGGCGCTCATGGAACAGAACCTCTGCGCTGTGAGGCTGGCTGTGGCAGGCTGGGCAGGTGTGCAAGTGGTTGCTGCGCTCCATGCTGCTGGGACCCTGCCAGGGCACAGACGGGTGCCCAGGGAGGGGAGCGGGGCTCTGAGGAACCACCCATCGTGGCTGCAGCAGCCTCTCTCCTGGGCATGGATGCAGCAGCACGTGGGAAAGGTGTCCCCTCTTTCTCCTCCCTCCCCGCCTCCAGCTATTCCAGTGAGGTGCAGTTTTCCTGGAAACTGTTCATTATTGAGTCTTGATGGCTGAACCAAAAGAGATCACTAGTCTAATCATGGATCAAGCTCACTTGTCTCAAGACAGCCCCAGAGACCAGAAACCTCAGGCAGGGGCCTGTCTACCCTCCCCTTGTCCCTACAGCCAAACCCGACTGTCATTTGACCTTCCGTGAGGTCTGCTTAAATAAGACACTCCTCGGGGGACTGGACAAGACCGTCTTCACTGGGTCACCTGAGGTTTGCAGCTGTCACGGGAGGGATTGCCCCTGCTAGGTGCAGCACGCACATCTGGATTTCTCTCGGCATTGCAGTGGTAGGAAAGGAGTTTTCCTGTTGACCAAGACCAGGAGGGCAGCCGTGCAGATGGAAGTGGGGTTTTGTTGGCATGGTGGGATCAGCTTTTTCTTCCTCCTCTTGTGTTTCCAGATCTTTCTCTAATTTCTCTTTATGATAAAGGGGAAATGGTGAGATAATATCCTCAAGCAAGCTTGACTGACTGCAGGGGAGAAGCCATCTAGCAAGTGCAGTGAAGACCTGCATGAGGTTCTCTGCTCCGGGGCAGGGAGGGCATTTGACAAGAGTGGCCCCGGGCCTACCTTCTAGGCCATGGTGTAGATTCGGGAGGGTGACTGACCCACAGGAGAGCATCAGAGAGGCCCCTGTAGGGACCACCTAGTGACTGAGAGCCTGGGCTCGACGTTGACCCGAGCTTGGACCCTGTGCCTGGTCACTTCCTAACCACTTGCAGGGGGCCCCCTGCTTCCCCGCCCCCCAGCTTCGAGTCCCTGATGCTGTAAGAGGCGGGGCGGGTGGGATGGAGGGAGCAGAAGCCAGCGTGTCCTCGGTGCCGATCCAGCAAGGCTTGCTGCCTCTTCTGGTGGGAGATGCAGCCCCTCTGGTGGCTCAAGGGCACTGGAGGAGAGGGAGCTGCCTGACACCGATGGCAGGGGAGAGCTACAAGGTTCTGAAGTCTCCTCTGGCCCCGAGAGCCTGTGTGCTTGCCCAGGGCCAGCCTTCTGGAGAAGTGCTCGCTCCAGATGCTCTGGGTGCTGGGGAAATCAGGGTTTGAGCAAAGCGTCAGGAGATGTGATCCACAGCCACAGAAGGCAGTCTCCTTCCGAGCTCCTTCCACAGTGGGGTGTGGGGGTGCGGGGGCGCACGAGGTCAGGAAAGCTCCTGGAAGAATGCACCCACTGCACCCATCCCCCTGGCCCCCTTGCTCTTGTTCCACACTGCTGCCATGGCTACCTGCCAGGCACCCTGAGCACCCAACCCAGGGTCCTGGTGTCTGCAGCCCCCTCCACCCTACCAACCTCTTCCCTCCTTAGCCTTCCCTTGTCTGGAACTTTCCAAAGTCATGGCTGCCTAGGCCCCCTGTGTGGGCTCTTCTTTCCCCTAAGACACTGTCTTCTGCTCAGAAGACCCTAGAGTCTTACGGGTTCTTATGAGTCTTCCATCTCGGCTCAGATATCTACTTCTCTGACCCCGAGTCTGAAGAAGACTCCTCTTAGAGCCATAGGATGACTTAGGATTTTAGTCTAGCTTGGTTCACTCACTGTAGAGGCTTCTGCTATAGGGCCGAGGAGGCGAACTGTGAGGATGCAGCTGCAGGAAGGTCCATTTGGCTGCAAGTCTGTAGAAGACATTTTTAGTATCAATGCTATTTGCAGAGATTCCACTCTGATTTAAAACCCAGAGTTGTGGCCCTGGAGTGGGTCTGGGGACCTTCTTGTAAGCAGGACAAAGCAGAGGGATTGAGTACAACCTGCAGACATGTCTTTAGCCCAGAGGTATTTTGAAATAAAATGGAAGATTTCACGAAGTGGGTTTCAGCACTTTGAGAGAGAAAGGTCTTTAGGTCTGATCCCACTGGGCCCACAAACCTTAGCGGCAGCCCCTGGCTGGCCCTACCTGGGGACAGTGCGGTCAGTCCCCCTGGGCCCACTTCCTCTGAGTTCTCTAGCTGGAGATCACAGGAGTTGAGTGAGGTGTGTGATCCTGGGGTGTTGAGAGTGACTGTCACCTTGTCCTGGATGGAGGCCCATAATTCTGTTCCCTTCCTGAAGGAAGGGGATGGGGTACTTCCAAGACCCTCAGCATAAGCGGCTGCTTCACCTGCATCTCAGCCCCGGGAGCAGGTTTGGTTGAGAGAAGAGATCCTGGGGCAGAGGGGCCTGCACCCTGCAGCCTGTGGTGCCCGCATGGCACCCAGGACCCTCCTGCACCGTGCTTCCTCTCCTGCAGGGCCAGGCCCCTCACCCTGTCCCCTCCTTCCTGAGCCCACTGAGGAGGCTCCTGGGAAAGAATGATTCATGCACGCCCCGAATTTCCAAGCTAGAAAGGCACTGGGAGAGCTCCCCACCAGCCTCTGAAAGCGCCTCAGGCCTGACCAGAAATAGCCGTGACAGTGGGGTCTGATCTTGTCCTTCTGTGCTGTCGGGTTCTGCTTTGGTAAACATGCAACCTTCAGACTAAATCCTGAAATACTTCAAGATACTTGTTTCCTTTTCCTCTGAATTTTTATTCATTGTAAACTACATGGTTAATGATAGCAAAATAAAAAAGGGAGATCCCAGTGCCAGCACTGTGCTGCTGCTAAGTCGCTTCAGTCATGTCCGATTCTGTGTGACCCCGTAGACAGCAGCCCACCAGGCTCCTCCATCCCTGGGATTCTTCAGGCAAGAATACTGGAGTGGGTTGCCATTTAGCACTGTAATATTATACATTTCTGTCTGCTTTTTCAGTCCTTTTTCATACATGGATATGATTGTAATTATAGTACAATTAAAACTCATTTACTTCAGTATTTCGAGCACCCAGAACAGAGGTTGGCATGCCATAGGATTTAGTAAATGTTTGTTGATTGTAGAATGTTTGTTTATGTAAGTATAAAGTGAATTCTTCTAATTGCATCATACACTGATTACCATTGCAGCAAGTTGTTAGATTTTATTTGCCACTTTACTGTATTTAGATTTCCCCTCTAATTTATGAGGATTATAAATACTGTTACAGACCACATAACTGTTTTTGACTGTTTGGAATTACTTTCCTAGAATAAATTTCAAGCATTTGAATTCTTGGATCAGAGGAAAGAAAATTAAAAATTACGGTAATTGCTTTCTAAAATCTTACTAATATTTATCCTTGTTGCTAAAATTGTTTGAAAATATTAGTTTTATCGTAATCTCATCTGCTTTGAAAATTTACAGTTTTCAAATTTTTGCTTACATTGTAGTGTAAGCTGGACCTAATTGTTTTGATTTGCCTGTCTGTATGTGTGGTTATTAGTATGGGTTGAAGAATTGTCTAAGAATTTAATAACTTCCTTTTGTATGCCTTGCCTAATTGAGTAGTGTTCCAGATTTTTAAAAAATTGAATTTGGGTGAATTTCTCACATAAGTATAATTAACTCAATTTTACCTATCATAGTAGCTGCACACATTTTTCCTAGTGTGTGATTTTCCATTTTTAATATCTGGTGAGTCGTTATAGGTGTGATCTTCTCTTCTTTGGAGAGCAGAGAGCATGGTTGTCTGAAGGACCTTAGAACCCTCCCCTGCCCTTGATGTCTCTGACTGGGACCCTGGCCCGGGGAGCAGAGGCCACAGCTCACCCGCCTGCTGGCACAAAGTGCCCAGGGCTGGCCCGACCCCAGCCCACGGCTCCGTAGTCGCGGACTCTCTGCACACTTTGTGTTGCTCTTCTGGCCCAGAAATTTTGAGCTGGGATTCATGCTGGATCTATTTTTTGAACCAAGGCAGTCTTTGTAGGACTCTCCTGAAGGGGGCCGTTGCCTCTGCAGTGACAGGGAGGCAGCCATCCCACCCTTCTGACTCAGGACATTTAAAAATATCCTGGGCTAGGGAATTTGGAAGAGCCCATAATCGATCCATGGACATTAAGCTAAGAGGCAGTAAATGCAGTTTTGATACTGAATTGCCTCACAAGATGCATTAGTTGTACGGTATGAGAGGCCACCTATCTGCCAGGTGTTGTCTTGGATATTTGGGATCTGTAGAGGCAGAGAATGGGAACAGGGGCCCAGGATCAAGGTGGACTCATATCAGGAGGGCTCCTCTCTTGTCACTGGGGAGGCACCCTAGAACTTGCAGTTGACCCCTGAACTGACTGGTAGAGACCTGGTTAGAAGCAGAGATCCTAATCCCAATTCTGCCTGCATCATCAGCTTCCCAACTTCCAGCGCATGTCCACATACAGTGGACACTTAGTTAGGACTCTGTGCCGGGCAGCATATTAAAAAGCAGAACATTACTTTGTCAACAAAGGCCTGTCTAGTCAAGGCTATGGTTTTCCAGTGGTCATGTATGGATGAGAGAGCTGGACTATAAAGAAAGCTAAGCAATGAAGAATTGATGCTTTTGAACTGTGGTGTTGGAGAAGACTCTTGAGAGTCCCTTAGACTGCAAGGAGATCCAACCAGTCCATCCTAAAGGAGATCAGTCCTGGGTGTTCATTCGAAGGACTGATGTTGAAGCTGAAACTCCAGTACTTTGGCCACCTGATACGAAGAGCTGACTTTTGAAAAGACTGATGCTGGGAAAGATTGAGGGCGGGAAGAGAAGGGGACGACAGAGGATGAGATGGTTAGATGGCACCACAGACTCAATGGACATGTGTTTGGGTAAACTCCGGGAGTTGGTGATGGACAAGGAGGCCTAGCATGCTGCGGTTCATGGGGTCAAACAGAGTTGGACACGACTGAGTGACTGAACTGAACTGAACTGTGCTGGGCACTCGCATATTGCTACAAAGGTGGCTGAGGCATGGTCTGCCCCTCAGGGGATTATACTTTAGTGGGGTAAGCAGGAATACTAATATCTATCTGTCAAACAAGCAGACTTATTAAATGAGTGTCAGTAAAGTTCCAGTGTGGCCACACAGGAATCAGTAAATAGATTGCACAGGGTTTGAGCAAAGTGTCTGTGAAGAGGTGTTACTCAGCCAAGTCTAGAGGGAGGAATAGCATTCCGGGTGGGGCGAGGAAGACAAAGGAGAAGGGAGAGGACCACCCAGCCTAAGGGTCAGTAGGGCCGGCACCAGGAGGTGAATGCTGTTGCCCAGGGTAGCCCTGGTGCAGGGAGCGGGCAGGGAGGAGGAGGTGGGTCTGGCTGGCAAATGCCGCTTAGAAAATCATGGGAGGGTTGAGGGCTCATGATGGCCCCACGTGTGACAGCTGGCGAGGCCCTGGGTCTTAAGTCGGCAAAAGCTGAGAAGGGGATGGGAAGGGAGAGCCTCGGGCCTTGGAGGTGAGGAGCCCATGTGCGTAGCTGCACCTGAGGACACCGTCTTCCACGGCTGCTGATCCAGCGACAGCGGGTGGCTGGCGGGTGATTTCCGGTTTTATCGGCCTTGGCCTGGTCAGCTGGAGTGGGGAGCGGGCCAGAGGGAGCAGCCACCCTTGAAGTCTGTTAGCTTAGTCTGGAGAAAGCCTGATGGGTGTGTTTGTTCGCTGTTTGCCCATCGTATGGCGTATGTTTAATGGTGAGAGAGTGGCAGAGGACATCATCAGAGAGCTGGCCCAAATTCTGAAAGCTGAGAGCTTCTTCTGATGGGGCAGAAGACCTCCCTGGTGGCTCAGATGGTAAAGCATCTGCCTACAATGCGGGAGACCCGGGTCCAATCCCTGGGTCAGGAAGATCCCTGGAGAAGGAAATGGCAACCCACTCCAGTATTCTTGCCTGGAAAATCCCATGGACGGAGGAGCCAGGTGGCCCAAGCGATCGCAAAGAGTCGGTCACGACCTTACTCTCACTGTTTTGACGGGGCAGGAGCGCCCTAATTCCTTCATCTGCGCTGAGAAGCTCTCATGATGACGAGGGTGTGTCTCTGCTTCCGTTACAGGTGCCTGAGGGCCCCCCGGGCCATCCGGAGGAGGCAGTCCCAGCGGCCAGCAGCTCCCAAGCAGCGCACATGCGCCTGGCGGGCTCCCGCTCAGCCTCGGGCTCCTGCTGACGCACCTGGGAACCCCGTCCCCCAGCCTCCTCACCCGACGTCCTGGTCCAAAGCCCCCCGCCTGAGCCATGGAGGCCCCCGAGGCCCCCGTGGGCTCGCTGATTGACTTTGGGGCCGAGCCGTCTGCCTCCTCGCCGCTGGAGGCGCCACCCCCGAAGCTGCAGGATGGAGATAGTTCCCCAGGAGAGGGCGCCTCGGAGAGCGAGACCACGGAGTCCGCCGACAGCGAGAACGACATGGGCGAGTCTCCCTCTCACCCGTCCTGGGGCCAGTACCGCCGCTCCTCCTCCAACGAGTCCTTCTCCTCCAACCAGAGCGCTGACTCGGCCAAGGACGAGAGCTGCTGGAGCTCCGCGAGTTCATGCGTGGCTACGTGGAGAAGATCTTCTCTGGAGGGTAAGCCCCAGCCCTCACCCGCCGCTGGCACCTCCCTGGCTCAGCCCCACCCACTGCCTGCAGACCCCCTTGGGGAAATACCCCTGCTCGTGGCTGGGCTTTGCTTCCTCTGCATCTGAGGTGAGCCCCCATGGGCATGCCTTCTAAGGTGTTGTAGCTGACAGCGAATTAGGGGTGCCGTAAGGCCAGAAGGTTTCAGGTACCAATGCCTCTTGGTACCCTGACACAGCTGCTAGGATGGGGACTTGCCCTCGCACCTTTCTCCCGCCTCGCTTTGGTGGCTCCTGACGGTTTGAACCAGGAGCATTGATAGCTGCTCAGAAGTAGAGGCTGGACCTGGGAATCTGTTTCACAGCTGTTACCAGCTCAGCAGGGGAAAGGGAAACACGGGTTCAGTTCAGGCCTCAGGTCTCGATGCTACTCTCGCATCTTTGCACAGCAGCACATGAAATGCTGAAGGTCCCTTCTCAGGACCCGCAGCATCAGAACCATGGGATTGTTAGAAACACAGAGTCCTGGGCCCCAGCCGACCCACTGAGTCAGAATCTGCTTTTAACAAGGCCTCTGAGATGGGCCCATGTTGTGGCCTGAGGAGCTCTGGCCAAAGGGACCCTTTTCCAGCTTCGTTAAAGCCTAAGAAGGATTTCTGCCTGTTGACCGCACACAGCGAGGATGTTGCTTCCTGTTGTGCCTTAGCCCCTCAGGGGTTAACTGGCAGGGTGATTTCCACCTTTGGCAGATGTGGCTTAGTTTTCTCTGCGGTTGGAGAGGGAAAGAGTTTATTAGCATCCTAATAATTGTCCATCCTCCAAATGCTTTTGTGTGTGATTTTTGAGTGCATTCTGGGATAGCAGTAGATGTGGCTTCCTACTTATTTTGTTTGACTCACACTGAAATTAGTCAGCTTTCTCCAACCCAGTTAATGAAAAGGGGAGAAAGCCCAGAAGCTCACTGACTTGCCAGAAGGCCAGTCGAGATTTGTGGCAGCCTGTCTGTCAGCAGTATGGAACCTGGACAACTGAGTCAGATGCCTTGTCAAGAGCATTCATTCCAAAGCTCCATGCACATGCCTGGCAAATTCTTATGTTTCATCTGGTGTTGGTATTTTGGGATAAATGAGGCCAAGATGTTTTCTGTGAAATCTTAAATAAATGAAATTGCAAAAGGCAATTGATCTTCAGCCTTCTGCTATCCCATTTTAGTCATTAGATTGGAGGTAGAGTACTGGCCCCCCCACGAAGGTGATTAGAAGTGGTTTAGATCAGGTGAGCATGTTGTCCACCCTGGTGGTGGTGACTCACAGGCCTGGGGCCCCCTCCCCGATCTTCATCCCTCACACACAGAGCCGGGCAGCATCAGAGAGCAGACTGGCCCTTCAGAAGTGAGTGGAATAAGCAGCGAGGCCCTCTGATGACTGGAGGGGCATCAGGCCACGGGCTCTGTATGTCCTGCTGAAACTGAGCAGGTTAGGAATTCTTAACTCCAGTGGGTGGCTCCATACCTCATCAGCTCTAAAGATGAGGGGAGGTCGGGTGAGTGGGAGAGCCCAGCTGTCAGAGGCTTGTGGACCTTGTGAGTGCCCAAACCTCACTGAGACGGGTGGTCTCGTGGGCTTTGGAACCAGGAAGTCTACATGGGGCTCCCGCTTGCTGTTCCCCAGTTGTGTCTGATCCTTGAGCCAGGCTCCTCATCTTGGAAACAGCAATAAACCCATTCCTCTCGGGGTTGCCCAGAGGCTGGGGTGTGCCTCTGCACTTGGTGGAGTGCAGTACCATCGGGGAGCCGAGGCGAGGATGGGGGTCCGGGGTCGAGCGTCACCTGCACTTAGGGGTTCCTGTCCTTCCTCTTCCCCGACTGTAGTCCTCTTAGTTCCAGAGGATTAAAGCTTTCCTGTCTTTCCCCTCTGCCCTCTTCTCCAGGGAGGACTTGGACCAGGAGGAGAAAGCCAAGTTTGGCGAGTACTGCAGCAGTGAGAATGGGAAAGGCGGGAATGGTTTGCCCGGTATGTGAGCGCCCAGGTAAGGGGATGACGGGGTGTCACCTGCTCAGGAGAAACAACCCCACCAGAAAAACATGTGAAGCTCATCTAGAGATGTTTCGAAGAGGCCTTTTTAGAATAGTGGAAGATGCAGCCTGGCCTCTCAGCTACATGAAATTCCAGATATGTTCGTCTTTTTTAAAGACAAGCACATGGGCCGTGTCCTTGCATGTTTTTATTAAAGAACCCACAACATTCAGTTTTCATAAAGATAAAGTATTCAAGACAATGACAGCTGTGTAAGCTCAGATGAGAAGTTTTGTAAATAGCCAATAGATTCTGTTTTTGTTTTTCCTGTAAAATGAAGTTCTTAGTTTGTAAAGTACTTTTTACTAACATAACTTTGCAAAGCAATTATGCTCCAATAATAAAATTTTTTTAAAAGTATTTTTTTATCACAACTAATTTATTTTTACAAGAAAAATTAGAAAATGCTGGTAAGCAAAAGTAGAAAACCTGCCCATAAATCCCCCATCCAAAAAATAGCCAGCCTTGTCACCTTGGGGTCGCATCCTTCCATACTTCCTCATATGTGGGTGACTGGGTGAAGTTCCTAGCTTTTAAAATCTCACGAAGAGACACAGGGAATGATGTGGGGTGGTCTGGGGTCAGGGCAGCCCTTCGCTGAGTCCGGGTTTCTGTGGAGCAGGGCTCGTGCTGGGCCCGAGTGGGGCTGCGTTTAGAGATGCTCGGCACTTAGAGAAGCTGTGGTGAGCCTACAGCCCCTCTGAGCTGAGTACAGCTCTGCCAGCGGCTGCCTGACCGTCTGCCCTCTTCCTGGACAGCGCTGCAACTCCAAGTGCGTCTCAGAGCCCACCTTCTACCGCCTGGTGCAGTCCTTCGCGGTGGTCCTGTTCGAGTAAGTGATGCTGCGGCTCAGAGCCTCCGTCCTAACTGCTCATCTTTCCTCCCTCCCCACCCAAGAGACCCCAGTCATGAGTACCAGCCCCACACATGCGTCATCAGCTCATTGCTCTGGCACTCCCCAGCATCTGCTGGGAGTCATGACCAGCATCTCACGGGAAAGTGCACAGTCCCCACCCGACAGGAGAGGAGAGGGCCACAGCTGGGTGTGAGTCAGTCCCCCCCGCCTGTCTGGAGACAGGCTGTGATGCCATGGACCGCCTTTTCCTCCTCCAGCCCAGATCGGGGTTCTCTGGACTTCTGTGGTGACGTGCTCCACACACACTCACCACCCAGTAATGAGATGGCTGGATGATCCGGAGTCCTAGTGAGGCACTGCTGGGGCCTTTTGTCTCAGAGGGTGTCCTGGACCGTGTGGGCTGGGGAGGAAGCCCCACGCCAACGTGTGGCCGTGGAGGCTGGCCGATGACTCGTGGGGCTCCTGCTCCTGTGGCCTGGAGCTCTAGGACTCTTGACCTGATTCAGACGCCCTGACTTGCTTCAGAGCTGGACGTGCCCTCCGCAGTGTGAACGGGAGGAGCCGTGTCTGCCCAGGGGTAACTAAGCAGTGACTTTAATCAGGGGCGGGTGCATGGGAAACTGGGGGCAGAGGGAAGCCCTGACTCTGATCTGACTGTCATTTAAACCCACTTGCCCCCATCAACTCAGTGTGGCCTCGGAGCAGGTCCTGGTCTGTGGCTTAGGCTGTGGCCACTTCCCCGTGTCTCCCCACCTTTTTCTCTTCCCCATGAACACAGAGCATAGACTGGAGGAAAATTGCCAAAAGAAAGGAGTCCCTGTTTTTCTTAACACTTGCTCAGAATGTGCCAAATTCCGGGTGTGCTCAGGAGAAATCCCGGCCCGGGTGAAGAGGCCTTGTGGAGGGAGTCGAGGGCCCACACTCTCTGGGGATGCGTCGGGAGCTGCACAGAGCAGCCCTACGAGGTTGGGGGTCAGCACGCTCTCCTGCCCTGAGGACACTTCGACCTCCAGACATTTGTATCTATAGGAACTTTCATGAATGTATACTTTTTATAGATGGTGTCACATATGCTATGCCCCATATGGTAACATGCTTATCTAATTCTCGTTTTTCTTTTAATTATTCCTTAAATAAGTACACTGGGTGATTGGGGGAGTTAAATTTTAAACACAGACTCCTTCCATGACTTTGTTTGTGAGCATATATTTTTTTATGGTTGCAAAAAAAATTTATAGAAATGTAGCTTTTTAGA
This sequence comes from Aepyceros melampus, assembly GCA_006408695.1. Classification (NCBI taxonomy): domain Eukaryota; kingdom Metazoa; phylum Chordata; class Mammalia; order Artiodactyla; family Bovidae; genus Aepyceros; species Aepyceros melampus. The sequence continues at coordinate 271,712 of SJXQ01002002.1, forward strand.
TTTATTGGATTATTTTTATGTTAAATGATAAAGTGGCCCTCATCCCACTGTTTAGATAATGTCTGTTGACTTTCTTTTTTGAAGTAATACTTATCTGAAGTGAAAAACTAAACAGGAAAGAAAGTGCATGAGGGAACAGAATGAAAAGACACAGAAGCCTAAGAGGAAAAGGAAAGGTTCTCTCACATCTGGTCCATCTCCCAGTGATAACCCCACTCTTAACAATGCACGCACCAGCAAGGACATACTTCTAAAAATGCAGGCCCGTGCATTTGCATTCAGCGGTTCATCTGCATGGCTATGAGGTGTTGTAATATATGAATGCCTGACTGTACCACGATTTACTCAGCACCTGCCCTGTTAACGGGCTTTAGCTGATTCCTCCTTTTCTTATCTAATTCATGGTACTGCAGTGGACATCCGGAGAAGGCAATGGCACCCCACTCCAGTACTCTTGCCTGGAAAATCCCATGGATGAAGGGAGCCTGGTGGGCTGTAGTCCATGGGGTCGCTAAGAGTTTGACACGACTGAGTGACTTCACTTTCACTTTTCACTTTCATGCTTTGGAGAAGGAAATGGCAACCCACTCCAGTGTTCTTACCTGGAGAACCCCAGGGTTGGGGTTGCCTGGTGGGCTGCCATCTATGAAGTCACACAGAGTTGGACACGACTGAAGCAACTTAGCAGCAGCAGCAGCAGCAGCAGCAGTGAACATCATTATAGCTTTGCAACTACAGATTCCCAGGGGCAGGCAGGTCCTGCTTTTGGAGTTTTTTCCCCCTTTTTTGTTTGCTAAGTTGAATGGATCCATGTGTATCTCATACTCTCAATATAGTAAGCACAGTCCTTTACATCTATAGGACATCTTCTAGCCAGCGCAGGCTCTGGTATGTCATCTGGTATGCTGATTTTCAGCAAGTGGTATAGGGTAGGTAGGTATTCATATTCCCAGTCATTCTCAAAGTGCTGTCTCTGGGCCACGAGCCTCAGAGCATCAGCTTCCCAAGGCAGTTTGTTAGAAATGCATGTTCTTGGGCCCTGCCTGAGACCTGCTGACCTAGAGACTCCATGGTGGACCCAGCAATCCACATCTTAACATGCTCTCCAGGTGACCCTGGTGATGCCCACATCTGCGTATCACCCAAGCCCATGCTCCTTTCCGAGTAGTAGGGCCAGATGCAGGTATAGGCCTGAGATGCGAGGCCCAACCTCCAGTTCTGGGGCTGCCCTTTGGGGCGGGGTCAAGCTTCCTGGGCCCTGGCTGTCCCACCTTGACAGTGAAAGAGGCCTGGTAGATGGATGGCGAGGGTCTTCCCACCCAGAATCAGACCTTCTCCCAGGCTGTGTCCCTGGACCCGGGGAGCTCTTTCTGTGGCTTCTCCTCCAGAGCATCAGGTGGGTGAGGTAACAGACGTGTCTGTGAGTATGCTGGTCCTCTCAGGAACGTGCAGAGGGACTCGGGTCGGGGGAGCCGTCAGCCAGTCGCCGCTCTTCCCGTTTCAGGTGTCACCAGATGGATGACTTCGGGCCCGCCAAGAACCTCATGACCATGTGCTTCACCTACTACCACATCGGTGAGGCCTTGGCGCGGCTCACGGGGAGGGCAGACCCTCACCTTCCAACGCCCGTCGCGTGATTTCTTTTTTCCTTAGTTTTTACTTTTTGGCTGCACTGTGTAGCATGTGGGATCTTACTTCCCTGACCAGAGATTGAACCTGCAGCCCCTGGAGTGGAAGCACAGAATCTTTATCACTGGAACTCCAGGGAAGTCCCCCAGTGGGGATTTCTTAAGGCAAAGCTGCGGGGCATCCAGAAAACCAAGGGAGCTGGTGTTAGGGTGGGGTTGAGGAAGAGGGAGACTCCTGGAACAGGAGGAGGAGAAGGGCCCACAACATGGTCGGGAGGCTGAGGATCAGCTATGAGGAAACAAGAAGGTGGACACACAGGGCAGGATGCTTCAGGTGGATGCCGGGATGGCTGGTGTGAGGATATGCAGGTCTCATGTTCTGGGTGAACCTGACTGCAGGGTCAGCTGTGGACAAGGGTGAAGAGGAGCGGCTGGGCTGTGGGCTGGAGCTGCCTCTGAGCAGAGGGCAGGTTGACCTGTGCTGGCTCATGGCCCTGGGCCCTCCCGATGCATCGCAGCTAGAGGGCTCCCCTGTTAAGCTCCTTGAGCTGCAACCACAGACACTTGTTCAGGCCTCCTCAGGAGAGGGCTTCTGGGAGCCCACCCAGGGGCTGGAGCTGGGTCAGGGCAGCATCTAGCATTCCCTCCCTCTGCATCTCAACTCCGTCCTCCCCTCGCCAGCTGTGCACAGCCCACCCTCTCCTCACCCCTCTGTGCTGCTGTAGCTACTGGCCTGACTCCTCAGCTTGGGGCCCTTTGGCCTGAGAGCGCAACCTGGGCCTGCGAGGCTGCCTGGACCTTAGTCAGTACACAGCCTTGGGAAGGGACATTCCTCCTTTCTCCTGGCTGCCCTCCTCCAGCATCTCCCGTGCCCAGCACCCTCCTGTTTCAGGGCCAGGCCGGGTGCCACTCAACA
>SJXQ01002002.1:274454-298426 GCA_006408695.1 Aepyceros melampus
TCTCTTATACACACCACCTTCTGGACTCACTGCTTCTTGGGAGCTGGGCCCCTGCCTGTTTCCTCCTCCGTCCCTGGTGACCCCTGGCTGACCTGGACACAGTACGTGCTTGGGGACTGCCTGAGAGTGCAGGGGCCCAGGCCCTGTGCCTTCTCGAGGGCATCCCTGAGCCCCTTGCTTCCCATCAGCATGTCTAGCGATGGCAGAGGCGGTTACCCCAGCCTCTGTGGTTCCAGTCGGTTCTCATTGCTCTCCCACCTCCAGGTAAACCGCACCTGCTCCCCACAGAGTCCAAGGAGAAGCCGACTGGGAGCATCGACTCCTACCTGAAGTCAGCTAACAGCTGGTTGGCAGAAAAGAAGGACATTGCTGAGCGGCTGCTGAAGAACACGTCGGCCAAGACGGAGAATGTCAAGGGCTTCTTTGGGCTGGAGACCAAGCCCAGGGGGCCCCCAGTCAGGAGGGGCGAGTGAGTGTGCCCTGCGTGTGCCCCTCCCCGACCACGGGCGTGACCAGGAGGCTGCTCCCTGGCCTGGTGACGGAAGCACCTCAGCCTCCTTGGCTGTCGTTGGGGCCTGAGAGCCGCTCTGGCAAGCGCAGCTGCTTCCCCGCCCTCCAGGGTTTTCCACATCTCAGTTCTAAAAGACTGGCGATTGGTAAACGTAGCATTGATTTCATGCACATACTTTCAGAAAACCACCTAAATGTACACATGGGTCATGAGACATGATCCTGTTTAAGCAATGTTGAAGGGTTCTTTGGGAAACTGGGGCCACGGGGTTGTTTTGTCACTTCTGTGGTTTCTCTCCCCAAGGGAGGAAGAGGGCAGACCCCTGGAGAAGCCGCGGAAGACGGGTGAGTGCTTCCTGGGCCCCAGGGCTGTGGGCACCCGGGTGGCACCACTGCAGCCCCTTGGGGCCTTAGCTCAGCCCACAGCAAACCAGCAACCCCCTGGGCAGGTGCCCACACATCTGGGGCTCCAGCTCCTGTGTAGCAGGAGACACTGTCCTGCATGATTCCCTGTTGTTCCTGTTCCAGCCTGTAATCTCTTACTGAATTTCCGCGGAAAAACCACTTCTCTGGGAACCAGCTTCTCATCATAGGGATGTCAAGGAACATTTCCGGGGTGGGGGAGCCATTCCTGGGGCCCTCCCTGGACTGAGTCCTCAGGGCTGGGCCCAAGCATGTCGTTACTGATGTGGGCCTCAGGGCAGGTGCCCTGGAATTTCCACTGCGTGTCTGTGTGACTCTGAGGGCACATGGGGCCTGCCGGGAGGGCTGCTGGGGCGATTTGCCCCGCTCAAGTCTTCCCTCCTTGTCCCACAGTGACTGTGTGCAGCCCGGAGGAGGAGAGGCGAGGAGAGAAGATCTACCTGTACACACACCTGAAGCAGCAGCCCATCTGGTAAGGCCACCCTCCACCTGGGGGCAGCAGTTGCCAGCGCCTGCGTCCCCATTAGAGATGACAGTAGCGAGTGTTGGCGGGGATGCGGGGAAATTAGAACCTCATACGCTGCTGGTGGGACTGTCCGAGGCAGCAGCCACTGTGGAAGACAACCTGGCAGTTCCTCAGAGGTTAAACAGAGTTTTACCCCGAGACCCAGCAATTCTACTCCTGGGTAGATACGCAAAAGAATTGAAAACAGGTACTCAGGCAAAAATCTGTGCACATACATTCATGACACGCTGTTCATAAGAGCCCAGAGGTGGGAACAACCTGATGTCCGTCCATGCAGATGCACAAAGTGCGGGCTGTTACTCAGCCACGCAAAGGAATGGGGCACCCACACCCGCCACAGCGTGGGTGGACCTGGAAAACATTATGCCAGATGACCAAAGCCAGGCCCAAAGGACCATGCAGTGTATTTACATAAAGAGTCCAAGAGGCAAAGCCCGGGAGACAGTGGATTGGTGGTTGCCAGGATCTGGGGGAAGCAGGGAATGAGATGATGAAAATGTCCCAGAAACAGATAGTGGTAATAGTTGCACAGTTGCACAAGTCCATGAATAGACCACAACCCAACCCACTGAGTTGTAGACTTTAAAGTGTGGGTTTTCTGGTATGTGAATTATGTCCTAGTCCAGCTGTTTCAGGAGAGGGAAATGGCAGCCCACTCCAGTGTTCTTGCCTGGAGAATCCCAGGGACGGAGGAGCTTGGTGGGCTGCCGTCTGTGGGGTTGCACAGAGTTGGATACAACTGAAGCAACTTAGCAGCAGCAGCAGCCAGCTGTTTTACGTATATAAATACCGTACGCACGCAAAGGCCATGGAGTGGGAGACCCGTGGTCAGGGGACACCCCACCCTCTGCTGTGAGCACACCCTCGTCCCTCCAAAGCCTCTCTGTCCACGTGTTTTGTTTTATTTACTCACAAGTTGGAGGCAGATTAGCATTTGGAACCCAAAGGGTGTCAGATGCTCCTCCCGTGAGGATTACCGTCTAACGGCATGAGAGCTTGGCACAACAGGACACGGCGTGGGAGACATGTGGCCGGCCAGAGCTGGGCTGCAGCTGTCCGGAAGCCTGTGGCCCCGGGCTGCAGGGCCAGGCTCGGGTGGCAGCAGGGAGAAGCCCACCAGCCTGGGGCCAACGTCCATGATTTAACTCAGGCCCCTTTGGGCTCAGCTGGGCTACTGTCTTACCTTCTGCTTCAGGGCTCAGCACACTTTTCTGTGGAGGGCTAGGTGATAAATCTTGTAGGCTTTACCAGCAACCACTCTACTTTGCCTCTACAGTGTAAAAGCTGCCATGGACAGGACGTAAGTGGGTGATCGTGGCTGTGAGCCCTTAAAACTTGATTTACACAGAGACACAGACACCTGGGTTTGTCCCATGTACCATAGGTTTGTCGACTCTGATCTTTGGGAAGAATGGTTCTGTCTTGTGCGACCCTATAAGCGTGTCTGCTCTCTGCACATGGCCTGTTCCTGCCAAGTTCCCATTTCTGTTAATAGACGCTGCTGTAGAAAAGCAAGTCTCCTTGAGGCCTCTGCTTCCTGTTGGGAGCCTCAGCAGAAGACCGAGAAGGGGAAGTGGCTTCATCCATGTCCTACAGGTGAAGGTTCCCCTTCCCAGATTATAGGTCCTGGAGAAATGCAGATGACTGCCAAGGCCCAGGAAACCAGCTCCATTGAGGATAAAGGCACGTAGCCCTTTATGGGCCACATGGAACTAAAGAGGAAACTAAAGAACCTTTTGATGAGGGTGAAACAGGAGAGTGAAAAAGCTAGCTTAAAACTCAATGTTAAAAAACCTGAGATCATGGCATCCAGTCCCATCACTTCATGGCTAATAGAAGGGGGAAAAGTGGAAACAGTAACAGATTTTATTTTTCTGGGCTCCAAAATCACAGCGGATGGTAACTGCAGCCATGAAAATAAAAGTCACTTGTTCCTTGGAAGGAAAGCTATGACAATCCTAGACAGCATGTTAAAAAGCAGAGACATTGATTCGCTGACAAAGATTCATATAGTCAAAGCTTTGGTTTTTCCAGTAGTCATGTATGGATGTGAGAGTTGGACCATAAAGAAGGCTGAGCACCGAAGAATTGATGCTTTCAAACTGTGGTGCTGGAGAAGATTCTTGAGAGTCCCTCAGACTGCAAGGAAATCCAACCAGTCCATCCTAAAGAAAATCAACCCTGAATATTCATTGGAAGGACTGATGCCGAAGCTGAATCTCCAGTACTTTGGCCATCTGATGCTAAGAGCCGACTCATTGGAAAAGACCCTGATGCTGGGGAAGAATGAAAGCAGAAGGAGAAGGGGCGACAGAGGATGAGATGGTTAGAAAGCATCAGTGACTCAATGGACATGAATGTGAGCAAACTCCAGGGGATAGTGGAGGACAGAGGAGCCTGGTGTGTGCAGTCCATGGTCGCAAAGAATCGGACATGACTTAACAACTGAACAACACGGGCCTGAGACCCACTGTGTTCCCATCTTGTCTGTCTTGCAGGCACACACTGAGGTTCTGGAATGCAGCTTTTTTTGATGCCGTCCACTGTGAGAGGAGAAAGCGGTCTCCCACGACCAGGTAGGAGCCAAGGCCAGGCCTGCTTTGCCTCGGGAAAGAGGACCAGGGAGAGGTTTTTTGTTCCATTTCTGAAGAGGAGAGCAGAAGAACGGAATGGCTGAGTCCTCGCGTCTTGTGTTTCTTCCTCGAACCCTTCTGGCTCCGGTGCCCTGCAAGCTGCCTGAAGGGTCCTGGGCGCACAGCTTCCGGGTGGGGGCCCAGCTTGCATGAGCGCTTCTTCCCCTGGGGCTCTGGCATGACTTGGCCTGACCCTCCTCAGAAATGCGAACTCCCACTGAACGAAGCCCCTGGGGCCCCCTTGGACCCACTCTGACTGTCTCTGTAAGAACCCAGGCTTCTGAGCTGGGACCCTGGCTGCAGGATTCATGTCTGGGGAAGGCAGTCACTACTTTCAGCTGCCTCCTCTGGGCTGCAGCTTCCCTGGGGCCCCTTTGGAGACCCCACTTTGTAAACCATCAGCAGCGAGGAGTGTGCATTGGGGCTCAGCGAGCCAAGGTTGGCGCCTGCTGTGTGCAGCAATGGGGCAGGGAGTGGGCAGCAGCCTCCCAGGCCTGGGTCACATTATCTGCCCCTCCAGTCATGGGACTTTTGAGATGAACCCCATTCTCTAACACTGGGGAGACCTCAGAACCTTTCTCCCGGCAGGAGAGAGGGCAGAACCTGCTGGTTAAGACTTCAGTCCACTGGCACTTAGGGGATCTTAAGTGAAATCTTTCTTTTGGGGGGGGACGTCAGTACTCCTTCATGGGGGTAGGATGGCCTGCTGCGGCTGTGTGTCCTGGGAAGTAGGGAAACACATTGGGGGAGAGGTCCTGGACCGTTCCTTAGGATTCTAGACAGAATTCTCTGCTCTGCTGGGAGATGCAGACGCAGGAAACACCTGTAGGTGAGGGGGATCTCATGTTGCTTTGCTCTCCGACATCTCGGCCAGCGCCCCCCACCCACCCAGAACCCCGTCTCCATCTCTGTCTCTGCTGTGATAACCCTCCTTCTGCGCTTGCTCTCTTTTTCCATCCACATATCTTGCATGAGTTTGACATGTTCCTCTGTTTACCTGTTTCTGCTGCCGCTCCAGGGGGATGCTGGAGAGGAGGAGAAGAAGAGGTGTGTGTCCACGTGCCTGTCCCTGGACAGTGCGGGGCCCTTCTAGGGCCGCTGGGGGAGGGCACCCAGGTGCAGGTGGGACTTGCAGCTGGCGGGCCTAGCGCTGGGATAGGCTGGTGATGGTGGGGAGCTAGCCCATGATAGAGACCTCGAAATGGACAGGAGGCAGACACAGCCCCCAAGAACCCTGCAAGGCCTGGCATGTGTCCCAAGAGGAGGGGACAGTGAGGTCTAGAAGGTCAGCTCTGACCGTGAGTGAGCCAGCCTCCACGGGCCGCTCTGGCCCTCCAAGCAGATCCTGAAACCACATCCTCAGGGTCACTTGTCGCCCACTTCGTTATTGATCCTGGCTGGAGCCACCAATGCGGCCAGAGGACCTGTCTCTATAGTCACGTCCAGAGGCGTGTGGGCTCTGGCAGACCCTTGCCCACTTGGATGAGTCTGAGGGTCCCAGAGAAAGGACAGCTTCTCCATGCCCCTGGCCACTGAGTGATGGGCCTGTGCGTGTCAAGGGGCCCCTGAAAGCAAATGTCTAGGACCAGCTGTTTCCTGCGAGCCCACAACGGGCTCTGACTTTGTTTGAACTTGATGTGTGTTAGATTGCCTCCTAAGATATTTTTAGAGTTAAAGGCCTGCCTATTCAAAATATAATTTCTGATAACAGTGCTTTTCTTAAATTTGGTGGAAATTTCCCAAAGCATGCTTCCTTTAATCAGTGATGTATTTTTAGTGCTTATTGTTCTATGTGAAATCTTGTCTTTTTTTTTCCAATGCAGCCTTATTATGGCTTTAAAAGGAGCACTTAAGCACAGCAGCTACCTCCGTTCATAAAAAGCCCCCGAGTTCCCACTATCTCTCTAAGGGATAGGGTGATTAACCAGCCTTCTCAGCACCATGGCCGAGGTCTGAGAGGGTCAGAGCATCATGGCCTCTGAGCCTCGTGAGGGCCAGTGACTCTCTGGTCCTCACAGGCCTCCTCACCTGCGGCAGGTGGGTCTGGCCATGTATCTCCTAGACCTGCCCCACAGGACACCCTGAGACTGGAGGATCAGAGTTCAGCTCTGGGTCCTTGGGCAACCTTGTGTCTCCAGCGTGATTTCTCTCTGGCAAAGTCGGCTGACAACGCCATCAGCATCCTCTCTGTTCTCAGGAGGCCTCCTGTTTTGTAACCTGCTTGTCACATCCAGATTCTCACTGTGGCATTTTAGACACATGACCTGCTCTCTTGTGGTATTAGACTTCCACCAATATTGGACGTTGGACTCAGTTTTAAAGAATTGATTTGATTGTAGGCATCCCCTGATTGACCTTCTGCCTATTTCATCAGAGATCAGATTAAATGTCCCAACTCTAGTCCTCACCACAGCAAAAAAAGGTCACCTCTGCATCTACTGTCAGGACTACTGTGCTGCACAACTGCAAGGGAGCCACTTCCACATGGGACGGGGTGTGCACGACCCGCGCAGCTGCCCCCAGCCTCCACTCCACACGGGGCGGGGCTACACAGCGCACAACCCGTGCAGCTGCCCCCAGCCTCCACTCCACATGGGACGGGGCTGCACAGCGCACGACCCGTGCAGCTGCCCCCAGCGAGCTGGGTGGTGGTTTGGGGATTTAATGCCTGGACAGTCCTAAGGACATCCACCAGGGGAAACGGGATGGGAAGGAACGTGGAATGGGATCAGCACAGTGCCTGGAGGCGCCTTCCAGGTGTCTTCGTGGCTGTTCTGCTAGCCTGAGGAGACTGGAGTGACACCTCCTCCTGCCTCTGCTGTGCCGTGGTGTCCTGTGGTTCCCACTCAGCTGCAGCAGCACCAGTGGCCTCCCTCAGCCTGAAGAGGGAGAGGAGTCGAGAGTTGATGTTCTTGGTTCTGTTCCACTTCCTTTGGCTTCTCTATCACCCTGACTCCCCTCATACTCCCTCTTCTCTCCCTTTTATCTTTTTTTCTCTCAACCCTGTTTTAATCAGATTCCTCATCCAGAGTGTAATTCTTAAGGGGAAGTAGGCATCTACTTACTCATTTCCCAGATGGCCATGGGGCTGTCATGCCTGGGGGACGGGGGATGGGCTGGTTGAGGGGCTGACTTCCCCGGGCCACAGAGACTAGCGGTGCTCTGCTGTGAGGGGAGGGGCCAATGTCCTGCGGGGTTGGGTGGCCTGGGCTCTCACGCGTGGACACAGCTCCTTAGGCTCAGAAGAGCACCCTCCCTGCCTGAGCCCTGACCCCTGACCCTGTGGTCCTGCACCATGGTCCCTCCTCGTAGAGTTTCCCATCTTTTCATAGAGGCTTTGCACCACCTTCACTGTGGTCACAGGGCAGCAGTAACCGGCCCTGGGGCGAGGCTATGCAGGGCGGGCCTTGGCCATGAGGAAGCCAGGAGCAGAGTGAGTGGCAGAGCTGGGCCAGCCTGGCAGGCAGCATGTGGTCAGATGCTGTGGACCCCGCTGGAGAGCCCGAGGCCTGGAGACAGTGGGAGGGGAACCCCAGGGCCTCCTTGCTGGGTTCTTGACTCCCACTTTTCTCAGACACTGGTGGGGCCCTGGCCTCTGCAGTTGTCCCCTTCTATAACATGAGCTGTGGCCTCCTTTGTCCTTGAAGCTTCGAAAAGGTGGGGGACAGGATTCTCATTTCCTAGCAAATGTTCTAGGCGACCACTAAGCACACACCATCTCAGGGCCCTGGGTCTCCTCTCTGCCAGGACAAGGTGATGAGTGTGTGTTTACTGCTCCCCTGCCCCCTCGGGTAGGCTTCCTAGAAGCAGCACCAACAGCTCTTCGGCCCAGGAGTCCCCTCTGTGTCAGGGATGCCAGTACCTGTAGGTCAGGGCAGGGGAGGGCTGAGCAGCGGGGACTCAGGCCTGAAGCTCCCTGCTGCCCCTCCTGTGCTTGCAGGGAGCGGTGGTGCCACATGACCCAGGAGGAGCGGGACGACAGCCTGAGGTTCAACGAGAACATCACCTTCGGGCAGCTGGGGTGAGTGCTGCCACCCCGGGGCACCCCGGGATGAGAAAGCAGGGCAGGCGGGGCTGGGTGCTGTACTGAGGCCCAGACTCAGTGAAGAGGGGCTGCCGGGTAAGATGCTCCTGGCGGGGACTCCACTGGGGGAGCACCACCCTTATAATGTCACACGCCCCTGACTCAGGGTTGTTACCACCATGAGTTCTTAAATGTCTCAGAAGCACACGATTCACTCCATTTGGCCTCCACACCGTTTCACAGTGAGCGAAGCTGGCTGGCTGAGGAGGCAATTTGGTTTTTACTTCTTTCTAATGATTCCTGACAGACTGCCTGTTGGGCCCCGGCTCCCTTCCCTCCCCACCCTCTGCCGCCCCGGGAGGTGGGAGGGGTGCCAGCTCACGGCCATGTCCCCCCAGCACATTTACGCACAACATGCTGGCGTTTGGGCTGAACAAGAAGCTGTGCAATGACTTTCTGAAGAAGCAGGCGGTGATCGGCAACCTGGATGAGGGTGAGTGCTGGCCAGGTCAGCGGGGCTGGGGGTTCAGGAGCCAAGTGGGCTGCATGTAGGATCCTCGTTCCAATCAGAGAATTATCCCTACTTTACTTAGAAATGGGACGTTAAATGTTCCTGCCTGCTTAAGTGCATGGGACACGTTTCCTTCCATTTCGAAACCCAGTTCTGCTAGGTAGGACTTGCTGAGGGGTGGGGAGGGGAGGGTTCTGCCCAGTCAGTGCTTAACGACAGGGTCCAAGTAAAGATGTAACTTGGCACTCAGACTCTGACCTTGAAAATGGACAGACTCTGGCCCTGAGTTGCCCTCCTTCTAAGTGACCAGCATATGGCCTACCTTGATTTCTTGAACCACACTGCCCTGGGAGGTCTGGGGGTGGGAGGAGTGGAGGTTTTTCTAGAATCTCTGACTTCTGTAATGAAAGGAGATGCATTGCTGATGTCAACTTCCCTAATAAACAGCTGGCCTTTCTGCATCATCCCACATGATGGGTACTGAATGCCTCTTTCTTATCCCCCCAAAAGCCTTGCACTTAGCCATGTATTTGGCTAGATCAGTATTGTCCAAAACTCCACCTCGCACCAATCAAAGAGAGCCAAGGACAGGCGACCTCAGGAGGTGCCCTGGACAGCCTCACGGTGCTGTCATCGGCCCTGTCACCCAGCACAGGGCAGAGCACCGTGCCCCCACCACGTGGCCCCTGCTCAGCCCCCAGGACCCAAGCCTGGCTCCTGTGACACGTTCCTCTGCCCACACTAGGCTGCTGGGCCTACTGGCCTGCCCTCTGTAGTGTCATTTCTGTGGGAAGATGCAGCCTGGTTCCCAGGAGCCCACCTCCAGACCGCGGGCACACCTGCGGAAGCTTGCACTCACCATGCCTGTGAGAAGACCCTGCCTGTCTGTATCGCCCTCTCCCTCATAAGGAATAACGTTGTTTTCTCTTGCAGAGCAGTACAAGCTGCTGAGCGACCACATCGAGCAGATGGCCGTCGAGTAGGCCATGGGAGGTGGCTCGAGATGCCCCCAGGAGGACTGCAGCTGGTTGTCACCCCCCCTGCATGACATTGGCAGCACCTACGCCGCCCTAGAACTAGCGGTTAGAAGAATCTGGTTGCCCATCCTCCCCGCCTCCCTCTGCCTGTGTCTGCTCCCCACCTGCGTGCCAAAGTGCCCCTGGGATTACACAGCTAAAACCGAGGTGACTGTCCATACCCCCGAGTGGCAGGCCTGCGACCTGGGTCCCGGGCAGGCACATGTCCATCACAGCCTCCTGCTGAGAAGATGGGGAGTGTGGGAAGGTAGGGATGAGCAGATGTGAGCTGGTGCACGTCAGTCCCACGCCAGTGACATGGGGCAGTTGGGAGTGAGGATCTGGGCCCCTCCCTGCAGGGCTAGACTGGGTTCCTTCCACAGCCAAGCAGAGCGGGGGTGGCCTCTGAGTGTCAATCTGGGCTGGTACTGGGTCCCCTTTCCGTGTGACAGGAAGCTCCAGGAGGAGAGAGACACCCTCTGTTTCAGGGCAGTAGAGAGACCGAGGCAGTGGATGGCTTTCTTGACTGCAGAAGGCCCAGCCACAGTCAGGGGTGTGGGCTTCTGGGGACGTCACGCTCCAAGTGGCTGTGTTGGAACCCACGCGGCCCTAAGGTGTCTGTGTGAACCATCTGAGATGTTCCTGGTCAGCTGACCGCTTGCTTCTGGGGCAGAGAGACTTTCACCACTCACTCCCTGGGACCGTCTTCATCTGGCCACGATGAAGCCCAGAAAAGAGAATTTTTTCTTCAGCAGTTTCAAGACATCTGCCCTTTCTAAAAGCAAACAGTGCTGCTCTTTATTTTCAAAAGACAGAAAAATCTGTGTCAGTTACAGGCTTCGTGGCCCAGGTGGCTTCTGGTGGGGACTGTGTGATTCGCAGGGTCAGGCCCTCCACCCCGGCTGCCTGGGAAGTCTGCACCTTCCGCTGCCCAAGCCCTCAGGCCACCTTCCCGAGGACTCTGCAGACACCCCCTCACCATTACAGGTGCTGGGAACCAGGGGTCCTCCCCGCAGGTCTGTCCAGGCACAGCCGCCCAGCCCGAGGGACTGCAGTCTGGCGGCAAGCCTCCAGCATGCTGGCTGCCCTGGCCAGCCTGGCTCTGGGGCGCTAGCCTTGCGAGACCAGCGGGGCTCTGTCCTTCCTGCCCTGGCCATCCATCCCACATTCCCGCTCCACCTCCTGCAGCACAACAAACATGTCTGAGACTCTGCCCTCCAGGCAACACTTCACAGGTTCCCTCATGGGGGATGCCTCCCTGGAACGTTCCAGAGAAGAGCGAGTGTTGGTTGAGCTGAGCAACGCACATCCTGGTGATCATATGAGAGGCAATGGGAAACATGCAGGACTCGAGTGCACTGGTGTGAGATGTCCTGCCAGGAGGCAGGGAGTGGGGGCTTGGGCTCCAGGAGCCCCGCTGTGTTCATGATGGCATGCACACCCGTGTGTGTGTGTGTGTGTGTGTGTGTGTGTGTGTGTGTGTGTGCTGGCAGTCTGTCTGGCCACATCACTAAACAAAGTACAGTCATGTGGCTGGTTTGCCTGTCCTGTGTGGGGGTAGGTCACGCCAGCTGGAAACTGGCCCAGTGATAAGATATGCTCTCCTGAATGTAAGTTCAGAAAAATAACATCCAGCTCACGAGTGTGCAGGCCCTCCTCCAATGCCTCCTAGAGGTGATGCTGCTCCTCCTAAGATGTTCAACAACCCCCTGATGCTCTGTGCTGCCCCCCATTGAAGTCAGGGCCATGCCCAGCGAGCAGCTTGTCTGAGGCCCTTGAAGGGCCATCTCTCCACTGCGTGTCATTGGCTTTCTTAGTTTTTTTGTAGTGGTTAGTTGAAATGCATTAACATTTTATTCTAAGGTGCCCAAAAGACTTATCCTTGTATATATAAGATTGTGTGGAAGTGTGATTCACTCTGATTTCTGGAGGAAGACAGTAGCTTCAGGGTCTTTCCAGGGGTGCTGGGGAGTGGAGGGCTCTTTCCCCCTGGGTGGGGTGGGAGGACCCACACAAACTGGGAAGGAAATGCAGCTTTGACTTCTCTGGGCTTTTCCAAGCACTTTCACTTCAGGATGATCCTGAGACCTTTTTTTTTTTTTCCATGTAGGTCTCTTGCAGTAACAGTTGAAGGTAGAAACAAGGGTGGCTTTGGGTCTTTTCCCCTCCCCTTCTTCATATATTAATAGATCTAACTCCTGAGAGAGTAAGTCTGACCCCCAAACTGCTGCCCGAAATGCTGAGCCCCTTGAGGGGAAACCACCAGAGACCACAGGCCTCACAGAGTGGCTGACGTCAAGGTGACTGGGAGGCTGCTCTGCTGTCTCTTCTTGGTGACTGTCTTTGTCTGAGCATGTCACCTCAGGGTGTCTGGCCAGTATCACCCGGAGGAGGCACAGTGTCCCTAGCAGAAGCCAGCTGCTTGCCTCGCTGACACTTCCTCTCTGTGACTTGATCTTCCCTGTGAGGCCCGGCCAGAGCAGATAGCCTCAGGCGGGTGCTCAGAGGTGTCAGCGTGTGCAGAAGTCTCACCCACCACATGCCCAGGAGGCTTTGCAAGAAAGCGCTCTGCTGGCCCTTCCTGTACACTCAGGGACTTCCTGTAGACTTAGGCTCAGGGCGGAAGATCGGGTCGCATCCACAGGAGAGTTCTCCATCCCAGCATGTTCAGCGTTCCAAGCCTGAGCTTCAAAGGCCTGCATTAGCAATGACATGGCGGGCCTCCTGCTGTCTGCCCTTCAGGGCTCTGCAAACGTAATGAGCCCAGACTGCTGATTCTCCCAAGCGAAAAGTACCCTGCTTTGCAAACAGGATGCTGTTGAGATGTGGCTTTGTGTGTCTTCAGCCTTTGTTAGAGTTCTAGCAATATTAATGGGTGTTTAAGCTGCTGCAAGAGGGACATGCTAACATTCAGACTGTATCTGCTGTGTGTGCGTGTTTAACCAAAGGCAGGAGAACCAAGTTCTGATACTGAAAGTTATTTGTACAGTGAAATGAAGTAGACCGTGATTTTCCTATTGCCAAACAAACAAACAAACAAAAAAACCAGGCCAAGGAGCTCTTAAATTAGCAAAAGGAGGACTAGAAAGAGAGTTCAATTTCTGAGATTTGTGCTCCAGTGAAACCTCAGAGGGTCAAGGTCACAGGTGAGCCCACTCTGGGTCAAGGATGGAGACCCAAGGATGGAGTTTGAGACGCCACCTGACCTCTTTCCTCCTTCCCGGAGCCCGTGCTCACCTGTCCCTCCCCAGTTAGATGGTGACGTCCACTGCTGTGGAGAGAAGGTGGCAGCCTTGAGGTGTGTTTTTCTGCAGGCTGTTTTAAGTGGGTTAATTTATCACCCAGAGCACTGTATCCCAGCCTCCTGATGTGAGAAAAAGATGTCTTCACACCACAAAGGAGTCTGTCAGGGATTTTGTTGAACCCAGGTGACCACAACCAGAAGTCAGGGCCACAGCTTTGAGCCTGACCTTCCTGGGTTTCACTGCGCCCTGACTGGTTGGCTTTTCAGTTAGGGAGCATCTGGCAGGCCCATGCATGTGGTCAGAAAAGCTATGTGGCCAAATTACCTACAACTTGAGACAGCTGGGAAGCCAAGGGGCAGAGTCATTTGCTAGAGGAGTGGGGATACTGGGAAGGAAGGGAAGGGGAAGGGCCCGGCTGCAGCCTTGGGGGAGGGGGCAGCAGCTGGGCCATCCCAGGCTGGTCACCCCGCTGGCTACTCACTTCTTCAGCCAGGGACAGAGCTGCAGGTTTGGGGGTCCACTGCCCCAGGGTTCTTCTTGTTCCCCCACCCACAGCCTTTTAATTCCCTTGAGCTGTGGCTCCTACCACTCAAGAGGTCTCCTCCCCCCCAACCCCCGTCTTCCTGTAAATCGTTTATTCCTTTTTTTGACTGTCAAGGGTGAGAGCTGCTTGACAAGCTTTCGACTCTCCCCCCTCCCTGCTGCCCCCCTGCAGGGGAATGGTGTTGGCGACAGTTCCCCTAATTGGCTGGTGTGTGACGCTCAGACCTGGGCTGGAGCCGGGCCTTGCTCAAACCACATGCCACAGTACCTCCCTGTGGCTATATGGCCAGGAGCAGGGCTGTGAGGGTTATCCAGATAGCAGATGGGGGCAGCATTTCCAGATGGTTCCCATCCAGGGGTACCCATCCAGGAGCATCGAGATGCTCCTCATGGCTCCCCAGGCCTGTTCTGCCACTGTCTCTCTGCTGTCCCTCCCCAGGCAAGCACCTCAGACACGGTCTGCCTTGTCCCTAGGTGGCCTGGTTCTGGCTTGTGTTCCCAAGTCGGCTGGTCAGTCTGAGCCTGAGACGAGTGGAGAGCTGGGGAGAGGACCCTCCCCTTGGCTGTGTCCCCAGGATTCAAGGGGTCCCTGTTCCTGCTGTAGAGTTCTGAGTCAGAACGGTCTGGGTTTGCTGTGTTCCCATCACTTTTCGCAGGACCTCTGTGCAGGCAGGGGTGACCTGCATCCAGACATATCCTGCAGGGTCAGACCAGGGTGCTGTTTCCCATCACCCTCCTGAGTGGTGTGCTGAGCTCAGAGGAGGGCTCCTGCTGGTGATGCCCCTTGGAGCCTTAGGTGGGCTACATCTGTCCTCTCCTTGGTCCAGGATGATACGCTTGTGGAAACAAGTGCTCAGTGGGCTTTGTTCCAACGCACGGCCCCACATGAGGGCCCTGGTCTGTCCCCGTGCTGGAGGCTTGGAGTCCCATGGACACCTTGAGAAGGACAGGCCAACCGAAGGAGATGCTTACGCTCAGATGGCAGGCCCTTCCCTTAAAATGTGTTGGTGAGAGAGCTTCATGACCCTAACCATGGCCTCTGGGCTGCAGGAAGGTCTCCCACATGTTTTCCCTGTTTTTCTCCCACCCGTTGGTCTTGGACCCAAACATCCCATTGGCCACTTCCACACATTGCCCTTAGTGACCCAGAAATCGGGGTCAGTGATTCGAGTGTGTTATATGTATGGTTTCGCAGTCTTATATCCCATGAGATTATGTTCTACAGACTGTGCTTTCAGGTGGAGAAAATTTAAGATTGAGCTCTCAAAACAGCACTAAAATCAAAGCTGTTTCCTGTGAAGAAAAAAAAAAAAGTCCATATATTGCACCTCAGATTGTCAAAAGGTGGAAACTGAAATAAATTCTCTAAAAAGGAAGTCAGTCTGTTGATGTTGAATTTTTGTTCTCACATACCCATAAGCACCTTTTAAAAATGGAATTTGCAATCTTGTCACTGACAGCAGTGGCTTTTCAGAAGGACCACTCTTTTCTGGGGTCAAATAGTCATTCTCCCCCACTTAGGCCGAGCAGCTGAGTATTATGCAGATGTGCGTGTGTCTCATGGGAAGGCCAATGGGCAGAGGCAGTGTCCACTGCGTTACCGCCGGGCATGTGAGTGCAAGAGGAGCCTCGGCCCCCGGGATGCCTCCACCCCCTTCCAGCTGGCATCTTGGCCTTGCCTTTGAGCCCCGGCTGCCTCACTGTTTGCCTCTGGGGGATGAAGGGCTGCGGGTGCCGCTCCTGCCTGGCAGCAACAGGACACCTTTGTGCCAGTTCTCACAGCTCGGTCAACAGGCATGTTTGGTGAAGTGGTCAACTTCCTCTCTTTGTGATTATAGCAGACCCTGAAAGTTATGCTCCTGCCCTTACTCACCCCTCCTCCCACCTCCTGGGCCCAAAGAGGGAAACTAGGAATTTTGTTCTCATAGGAGAGAGCCCATGGAGCTTGGCCAATGCCCAACTCTGGAATTAGGAACGATTGGTCTTTTCCAGACATACTGGGGCCAGACAGGGAGGGGAGGGGCCCCTCATGCCATCAACTTACCTTTAATGAGCTCACACCATGTGCCAGGTACCACCAGGCTCCAGGACCACAAGATGAACAAGCAAAGTCATTTTCCTTCAGGAACTCAGTGGGGTTGAGACAGCTGAGGTTAAAAAAAGTGCATTTGTGGTGTGTGTGTGTGCACATGCACACACAGAGTATAAGTATGAGATAACATATAGTGTAAAACGATGTTATATACAATTGATAAGATATTTTATAAATTATGTAGTATAGGAAATACAGAATGTTTTGGTTATTTTTGGAGTGAGTGTCCTTCCTGGTAGAATGAAGGTGAGCTTCCCCAAGGAGGTATCTTGAAGCTGGATTTTGGGTAATAAAAGGCAGTGTAGTGAGGATGTTAATCCTGTGGTGATCCCATGAGGAGGGTTTTAGTTTTCTTTTTAAACTTTAATTGAAATATAGTTAATTTATGATGTGTTTCAGGCATATAGCAAGGTAAGTCAGTTTTATATGTATGTGTGTAAAATAAGTTCATCTGTATCATACTTTAGATCCCACATATGTGGTATCATATGATATTTGTCTTTGTCTGACTTCACGTAGTATGGTAACTTCTAGTTCCATCCATATTGCCATATAAATGGCATTTCATTCCTTGTTATGGCTGAATAATATTCCACTGTAAAATGTGATGATATATAATATATAATACAATCAATGATATGCATACTACATCTTTATCCATTTCTCTGTCTGTGGACCTTTGACTTGGCTATTGTGAACAGTCCTGCTAGGAATAGGGATGCATGTACCTTCTGTGGTTTTTCTGGTCATGCTGTGCGCAGCCTCTCTCTAATTGCAGTGAGGGGGGCTACTCTTCATTGAGGTGTGTGGGCTTCTTACTGCAGTGGCTCTCCTGTTGTGGAGCGTGGATGCTAGAGCACCAGCTCTGTAGTTGTGGAGCACAGGCTTAGTTGCTCCGTGGCATCTGGAATATTCCAGGGATGGAACCCATGTCCCTTGCATTGGCAGGTGGATTCTTAACCACTGTACCACCAGGGGGTCGCCACATATACCTTTTTGAATTATAGTTTTGTCAGGGTATATGCCCAGGAGTGGGATTGCTGAATCTTATGGTAGCTCTACTTTTAGTTAAGTTTTTTTGATGGAGCAAAGGTGTTTTAATCAACGTGGTGTGGGCATATGTACTGTCTTACAATGTAGTTATTCTCAGCAAAAATAAAGATTAAAATTCCAGACTTACAAAACATAGGCGATCCATATTAAAGAGAGAGAGAGTTGTAAATAATCACTTTTACCATATGGTTCACAAGAAGGAAGAGGGTACTTGCACTGTATAGAAAAACTAATGAAGGAAATGCCTGGATTCTTCAGCCCCCGGGAGAGGCTTGCCTCTCCTCTTAATTCCTGAGTATTCAGGAATTAATAAGAAGCAGAGAATTCCTGACAGATCCAAAACAGCACACAGGAAGCTTCCTGTTAAATGCTTCCTGACAATTCCCTCTATTTTATTTGTAAAAAAAGGTCTTGACCAAATGAGTTTGCTGCTGCTGCTGCTGCTGCTAAGTCTCTTCAGTCGTGTCTGACTCTGTGCGACCCTACAGACGGCAACCAACCAGGCTCCCCCGTCCCTGGGATTCTCCAGGCAAGAACACTGGAGTGGGTTGCCATTTCCTTCTCCAACGCATGAACGTGAAAGTGAAGTTGCTCAGTCGTGTCCGACTCCTAGTGACTCCATGGACTGCAGCCTACCAGGCTCCTCTGTCCATGGGATTTTCCAGGCAAGAGTATTGGAGTGGGTTGCCATTGCCTTCTCCAAATGAGTTTGGTTACTATTAACCAACCTTATAGAAAGGCGACGGTATCAAAAAAAAAAAGAAAGGCGACGGTAAACAACAAATATAATTATCAAGAAATCACCAAAGTTACAGTTCCAGACCTGATACTGTGGGTAATACTTTGAAACCATCCTCGTGGGTCTAGCCCAGATAATTTGTTCAGGTAAAGTTTCCAAATTAGGGGAAGAGGGCAGATTTTTAGAAAAAGTTTTAAAGATTTTATTTTGCAGTAATTGTACATTCAGAGAGGCATTATCATGTATATTTTGTAAATGAAATTTGATTTGTTCCCAGTTGTAGGCACTATGATCGAATTGAACAGGAATAACACAAAACTGAGTAGCTTAAAGAAATAGAGGAGTTAAGACAAGTATATAGTTTGCAATTAATACAAGTTACAGAACATAAAGTCTTATTAAATTGTAAATTTTCTATGTCTGTAACAAAAGGAAGTGGGACACAGGCCTGTATAAAATATGACCGATGATAGCGAAATAGTTACTATGACCACGACTGGTCCCTATGAAATGTCTGGTCCAAGTTCCAAGTTCTTCTGTGCTTTGGTGCTCGCAGCGTTTCCAAATGACCCATTGTTCAGGCCCACTCTGTTTATCAAGGACGATCCTAGGACAAGGTGGGGCTAATCCACTGTCAAGCCACCCAAGAAGCCCTTTGTCATAGTAATGTTCCATCACAGTGTCAGTGACCTTCCGTATCACACAGTGTTGTTAATATCCTCTGAGTGGTCAGATAACATACCATGTGGTCCCCAATCAACACTTATGATTAGCCACAAACATCGATTTTCTTGATTTGGTTTGACATTTGTCCCAACAAACAGGAGTATAAGTAAAGTTTTTGTTAAGTAAACCCTTTGCATAATGTTCTTTGTTCTTTCCCTAACTCTTTCCCTAAAGTCTCAGTAGTATAAACATGGTTTACAGAAAAAGAAAGGGCAGTAAATAATCCAAGCAATGCCCAAAAGTCTTCTTTTGGAGGCAGGATGAAAGCCCAGGTTTGTTGGCTGACGTTTATGCACAATTTTGCTGGGTCCATGCACAAGGGAAGGACTTCATAGCCTAAAGAAATGTTAATTAGTTTCCTTCCTCCCCAGGGTGTGAGAGCCCTTTCATGTACTAGAGAGAAAGCATATGTATAGAGTCATTAGTTGAAACGGTTGGTCCTCTCTCTGTCCATTCGACCACCTGTAATAGAGGGGATTGGTTATTAGTCCGGGCTCGAGCAGGGGGGGAGGTACAGGCCAAAAGACTGAGCATTGCCAGGAGAATGTATTCAGGACTCAGAGGCAATCCCTGTTGAGAGACCAAATTTTCAGCTCAATTAGTAAGGGTTTTTATTTGTCCCCAAGTGGGGAGATCATAGGGGTGATGCCGCCGAGGGCGGTGCCTTCTGGAGATCTTTAGAGCGGACATAGCCCGTATTGGAATTTCTTCTTCCTGGGGTTCTTGTTTCATCTCCATTTTGAATGCTGGGGGCTGCCTTGGGTCGAATTGGCCTCAATAGGCCCTCAATTGAGGCCTCAATCGGCCTCAATAGGTCACTCCATCCAATCTGCCAAGTGTACCAGGCTCCTGTTCAGGCGCAACTTGTTGAGGTTCTTTAATGGACTGGAACCTGGTGGTCCAGAGTCGACGATAAGAAAGTAAAGGAGAGAAAGAGGCTAATATGCCTTGGTTTATGCAGAAAGCCAATAAAGCCCCTGCACGGGGCTTGCTCTGTTCACAAAGGCCTCAGGCACCCTCTCAATGGGGTGAAGGTGCAGAGCGCCTTCTCGAGAGGGTCTTAGAAGCCCAGGGAGGAAGGTGAACTCAGAGAGCTTCTGCGCTCCAGGGGATCAGCCTGAAAACGGGAAAGAGGGAGAGAGAGAGAGAGAAAGACACGGGGACCAGAGCTCTGATGGAGCAAAAGTGTTTTAATCCTACTTTTAGTTTTTTGAGGCACTCCAAACTGTTTGCCACAGTGGGTACACCAGCTTACATTCCCACTCTTTTCTTCACACCCACGAGGAAGGTTTATTTTTCCCACTTTGCTGATGAGGCGCTTGTGGTACCCCTATGGGGAATCGAATCAGCAGAGCCAAGCATCTCTCCCAAGAGACTCAGGATGTCCTCTCCCCAGCAGAGGTCTCCAGGAGGCAGTGGGAGGTGTGCTGAGCCCTGAGTGATCCAGCGCTCAGATGACCCCCTCACACTATGAGGGGTCTTCTCCCCAAATGTGCATACCCAAAGGGCTCCTGCAGGTAGCCAGCAGAGTCTGTAGACCCCACCCCACCCTCTACTTTGGTGATATGTCCCTGGTCCCAAGGTTACACACCCCACAGCCACCCTCCCTCCCTTTGTCTTAAAAAACCCTCCTCTGAAAACCATGGGGAGTTCAGGCCTTTCAAGCACCAGCTGCCCAGGACTCTGCCAAGCACCTGCAATAAGCACTTCACTTTCCTTCACCACAGCCTGGTGTCAGTAAAGTGACTTTACTGCACACAGGCAAGTGAACCTGAGTTTGGTTCGGTAACACACCAAACTCTCAACATTAACACAGGCTTAAACACGCTGGAGCCCTGGTCATAAGACGGGAAATAAGACCCAGTACAACTTAGGGTGAGAGGCACAAGACGGGAAATAAGACCCAGTACAACTTAGGGTGAGAGGCACTCATGTTTACTGAGCACCTGCTGGGCACCTTGGTCCCCAGGGCAGCCTGTGAGCCAAGGGATATGATCCCTGTTGTACAGATGAAGAAACCGGGACTCAGAAAACATGTGACTTGCACATGGCAGAGCCTGTGAGGGTCCAGTGTGAGCCCCATCTCCCGACTGGGGAGTTCTTGTCCTATTAATGGAGCCTCTGTGCCTGTCCCCTGAGGTCCTCCACGGGGTCCTCCTCAGCAGAGTCATCCTCACTCACTGCTTCTTTTCTCTGGCTCTGTATGGTACTCTGAGCACTCTAAATAAGAATAACAGTAACAATAATAATAAAATCATCATAATCACAGCAACAATAGCAGTAATAATAATAATAATGGTAACAAGCATTATTTACTAAGTGCTTCAGGTAGATGTGTTCACCTAATACCACAACCCTCTGAGGGGTTACTGTCATTAGCCCCACTTTGCAAGTGAGGATCTAAGGCACAGAGAGGTTAAGGAACTTTTCTAGGGTCACACAGCTTGGGAGCAATGCGTTTGGACCCAGGCAGTCTGGCTTGGGACCGTACTTCCTCCACTGCCTTTGGAGAGAATTATTCAGAAAGCATGAGACACTCCTCGTCCCTGCACTGTGGATCCCTGAGTTTGCTTCAGGAGGGTCCGGGTCAGACTCAGGGCCACCCTCCCACCCCCGCAAGCAGCACCTCCTTCTCAGACCTGAATTCTCAGCGGGCCTCTGGTCACTTTACCTTGTCACAGGTTTCATGCCCCACCCAGTACTCACCTGGGCAAGAGACCATGGGAGAGCTGGGGACAGGGTGGTGTCCATGAGTGCTGACCGAGCATCGTAATGCCCATAAACTCCATGCATCTTGGCTCTAAAATCCTGTCAGGAGGGTTGGATCTGGTCAGGAAAGAAAGTGGTGGGAGCAGGAAGGAAAGACAGCAGAACCAAAAGGCTGGTGCAGAGGTCACTGCTAGGACGTCTGCCTGCACCAGGTCCATCGGAGCCATATGATCTGCAGCAGACTGGCATTAGTGGGTACTATCATCCCATTTTACAGATGGGAAAACTGAGGCCCAGAGAGGCTAGGTAACAAGTCCATAGTCCCACAGGAAGATTGGAGATCACACTCCCCCCATCACCAAAATAGAGATGAGTGAAGGCATCAGAGCCAGGCCAATCTTCACTGACCCTCCTCTGATGGTTTTAAAGCTCATCCACAAATTCTTTGACTTCTCCCATCAGGAGCTGGACTACAATTTTCCTCCCCTTGAATACGGCCTTAGTGACACACTTCTAAGAAACAGAATGTGGCAGACCTGTCATAAAAGTCGACACAGTATCCACTTGGCTCTGTCTCTGATGCTCACCCTTGGATCAGCCGCCATGATGTGAGGAAGCCTAGGCACTATGGAGGGGCCATGGGCAGTTATTTGGTCGCAGACCCCACTGCAGACCACACAGGGTGGGCCTTGTTGGGGTACAGCTCATGCACTTTCCAAGGCTCTCAGCTCAGAAGGACTCTGCTATCTTGGAAGTCTTAATAATTACTGAACAAAAGGCCAGTATCTTCATTTTGTCCTGAACTTTGTGAATCATGTCCTGGACCCAGAGGACAGCCACACATGAGCCAGAAAGCCTTTGAAACCACTCCAGCCCCAGCTACAGAGTGGCTGAAAGACCCAAGTGATGATGACCCAGCTGAACCCACCAACCCTAGAACCACAGAAGATAATCATGGAAGACAATCGCTGTGCTGCTTTGACCACAAGGCATGGCACGGGACGTTGTAGATAACTCAGAAGGCTAATGTTAGATCTTAATCACATCAGATAAGGACCATAAGCACTTAGTCTACATGCAAAGTACAGCAGGCATCAGCCTGGAGATGCTTTTTGCTGTTGTTGATTCATTTGGTTTTAAGCACCCAGGTGATGGTGATACTCACGAATAGTCCATAAATATTGTGTTGGGGAAATTTTCCACCTCTGGTTCTGTGCCCAGGGGCAGATATTTAAAAGAGTTCATTAAAACCAGCCTTCAAAGTTCGAGAAATTACAAAATGTTGCCAACAAAAACTGATTCTATCAAGACAAAACCAACTGCTCAGCCACAAAAGAACTAAATAATGCCATTTGCAGCAACATGGATGCAACTAGAGATTATCATACCAAGTGAAGTAAACCAGAAAGAGAAAGACAAATACCATATGATATCACTTCTTTGTGGAATCTAAAATATGGCACAAATGAACCTATCCACAAAACAGAAACAGACTCACAGACATAGAGATCAGACTGGTTGCCAAGGGAGAGTGAGATGGGGGAGGAATGAATTGGGAGTTTGGGGTTAGCAGAGGCAAATTATTATATATAGCATAGATAAACAACAAGGTCCTACTGATAGCACTGGGAACTGTGTCCAATCTCCTGGGATAAACCAAAATGGAAAAGAATATTTTTAAAAAAGAACGTATGTGTGTGTAAATCTGAGTCACTTTGCTGTACAGCAGAGATTGCACAACATTGTAAATCAACTATACTTCAATAAAAAAAGACAAAAACACCCCTCAATTCAGCCCCACAACCTGATGGGGTGTCTGTGACCCACCTCCAGATCTTTCTCCAGGTCATAGCTCTCCAGAGTCTTGAAGGCACTGGAATACACCTCCACTGCTTTGGCATGGAAGACCATCTCAATGGTCACAAAGTCCGAAAAAATTTTCTGTGGGGAGAGAAACCCAGATCACGTAAGAAACGCAGTCAGGACTGTTCTGGGCTCACCTCAGACGTGGATCAACCAGGGGGCAAGTCCTCGGTGGGGAATTTCAGTATATTATTTCTAATTATTTTTGTTTGAACCGTTAATGCATTCCCATGGTTCAAAAATTGCACAGGGGTTGTTCCAGAAATGTGTGAGGTCTTGTGAACTTTCTGAAGGGTATCATTTTCTCAGCTCTTGCCCAGCTGGGCTTCCTCACTCAGCCCTTGTTTCGATCCCTCCAACGACTGGTGTTTGCAAATTGACAGCTACAAACTTGCAGCCTCTGTCGCCCACAGACTGGAAGTGGGCCTTACAGGATGGGGAGGGGCCGCTGCTCAGGTCCACTGGCCCCACAACCTGATGGACCAGTTTGTCAAAATGTTATTAGTGATAAAGAGTTTTGCTTCTCTAGATCAGATGGTTGCGCTTGGCTCAGTAAACTCTCACAGAGCTCCTGCTGCGTGGCTGGCTCCGGTGGGGGCTCTGTGCAGAGCCCAGATAAGCTCCTACTATGTGTCATGTCTTATTGTGTCTCAGGCCCCAGTGGGGGTTTCTGCTGTGCCGTGAACCCAGCACAAGCACCTGCTGTGCACCAGACCCGAGAGGAGGCACCTACTGTGTGTCAGGCCCCTCCTACGTGCTATGTTCAGTACAAGTTCCCACTGTGGGGGAAGCATCATCACGACACAAGCTTGGTGTTGGGGCAGGAGCTCCGCAGTTTGGGAACTCGCTCTTCCGGTCACATGGGAAGCACCTGGGGGAGGCGGACCAGAGAAGCCGCAAAGCCACCTGGGAGAGGGCGGCGGGCCAGCAGGGGCCGCAAAGCCACCTGGGAGAGGGCCGCAAAGCCACCTGGGAGAGGGCGGCGGGCCAGCAGGGGCCGCAAAGCCACCTGGGAGAAGAAAGGCCTGAGGAGGCAAAGCGCGGGCTGCAAACCCCTGCTTCCCGCCTCCTTCCCTCGTGCCCTGCCAGAGGCAGTGCTGGCGGTCAGGCGCGGCCTCCTGCCCTTCACTGGCGCTTGGCCCCGAGGGAACGACGTCCCTCTCAAACCTCAGTTTCTTCGTCAGCACGGGAGGGACAGGAGTGGTCCCAGCCGCAGACCTGTGAGAGGTGCAGCCGGGGCCGCGGCCGCGGCCTGTGGGCGCCTCGTCGCCGCCGGCCTCACCGGGGGCTGGTCAGGGATGCAGCTTCCCGGTCCACCGGGGCCCACTGGCTGCGGCCCCGAGGCGGCCGTCGGCAGCG
>SJXQ01002002.1:301864-381334 GCA_006408695.1 Aepyceros melampus
GATCTCAGCCTAAGGAAGGAGGAGGGTGGTTTCCTGAGGTCCCAGCCCAGCCAGTGTCTCCCTCCCTGTGGCCCACCGCACAGCGCCATGCCCTTGCTCACCCGGGTCTGCTTTATTTGCACCCCGTAGAGCTTCAGGGGGTTGACGACCTTGGTCTCCAGCCTCTCTACCTGGGGGCACATAAACACACACACAGAACAGGTAGAGCCAAAGAGATGCTGAGAGGCTGTGCTGTCCCTGGCCTGCATTTATAGTGCTCCAACTGCATACCCAGGACTGTACATTGGGCCATCCCCGAGCCTTGGGGTTGCAAGCACTAGCCTGGGCTCAGGGCTCTGTCTCCCAAGAGCGCAGTCACACATTTCCTCTCGATGAGCCCCATTTCCTGGCCTGTAAAATGGGTATAAGGAGTGTACCCGCCCAGAGCTTCCTAGCAACTGGGTGGGACCCAGTGCATTTTATTTCTCCAGACTGCCTTAAGTTGTCACCAGGGAGACTGACAGGTTCACCTGGAACACGAACTAGCAGAGAATCCGGAGTGGACCACTCTGTGAAGCCCCAGGGACTGGCAGGTGGGTGAGGGTAACACTTCACGGCCCTGGGCCAGTGTCTATGTGCAAGCCCAGGCTAGACACTTAACTAAACATTATCGGTAATAGTAACAGTCCAGTTAAGCTGGTGTGGATTAAGTGCTTACCCTGTGGATGTCACAGTAAGCAGGCGTAGGGGTCCCTCCAAGGGCTTTTCTTTTAACCCTGATCGCCAGCTACCCCCTCTCCAGAGGTTCTGACTCCGCAAGTCCAGGGCATGGCCCCAAAATCTGACTTTCTCATAAGATCTGAATCTAGCTTGACAGATGGGCCAGAGGAGCTGGAATCCCTACCCAACCCCTTCCTCCTCCTCTATCAAGGCTCGTGGCTCTTCTAAATGCAAATCCAAAAAAAAAAAAAAAACCTTCCCCAAATGCCAAAAGGGAAAGGAACATTTTCCTCTCCCTTTCTGTACAGCATTTCTTTGGAAAACTTGGCAGTTATGGATCCTTTCTCTGTCCCTTTGAGGTGGATGTAAACCTTTCAAAACCTAAAGAAGCCTCTGGCTGGTTTTACAACCAGGCCAGGCATCTCTGAACTGTAAACATCAGGAGGACAGTGTCTCCAGGAAGTTTCCTTGGCATCTGGCTTCAGGCTGTACCTACCTGCTTGTTAGAAAGAGGTTTTAGTTTTTCTCTGGATAAAGATGATTGGCCAGCCCAGTTGGCCCCCTGATCACCAGGTGGAATTAGGAAGTCCTCTGTGACAGAGGCTCTGTCCCCTTCCCTGTTCTCAGGGCATCCCCTCCCTGTGGACAGTCATCTGCTATCTCCAGAGAGTGTGCTTGGTGGGGAGCGAGGATTCTCTGTTTTTGCCATCTGATCACCTGCGACATGCGTTGTCTTCTGGTTTAATGCTTATTCGATAGAAAAGCTGTTTCAGTCTTCTCTACCATAGTAGAGGAGATTTTGGGGGGCTGGCTGGAGATTATTATTTTTATTTTATTTCATTTTACTTTTAATCCCAAACTCCTGCTACTGCTGCTGCTAAGTCGCTTCAGTCGTGTCCAACTGTGCAATCCCATAGATGGCAGCCCACCAGGCTCCCCCGTCCCTGGGATTCTCCAGGCAAGAGTACTGGAGTGGGGTGCCATTTCCTCCTCCAGCCAAACTCCTAGTCCATCCCTCAAACTTGATTTACAATATTGTTAATTTTTGCTTTACAGCAGAGTGGTTCAGTTACACGTTCTTTTCCATTATGGTTTATCATAAGATATCGATATATTTCCCTGTGCTCTGCAGTAGGCCCTTGTGGTTTATCTAGCCTATATGTAATAGTTTGCCTCTGCTAATCCCAAATTCCCAGTCCATGCCTCTCCCACGTCTTCCCCCTTGGCAACCACAAGTCTGTCCTCTGTATCTGTGAGTCTGTTTCTTTTTCGTAGATGTTTATTTGTGTCATACCTTAGATTCCACATATAAGTGATATCTTATGACACTTCTCTTTATCTTTCTATTTCACTTAGTATGATAATCTCTAGGTCCAGCCATGTTATTTGCAGATGACATTATTGGTGTTTTTAATGGATGAGTAGTGTTGCATTGTGTATACACCACATGGAGTTTCCATTTTTAATTCTTTCCCTGACTCCCTGCATCTTTCTTGTCTTGCACAAGCCTCCATGCTCTCAGTTCTATAAACTAAGATTTGACCCTGGCTCCTCTGGGGATGTCTTTGCAGGAGATGCATCCACTAACTGTGGACCCCGCCAAGCTGCGCCAACCCTCAGACTGCCCCCCAACCCTGGGCAGTGGGTCCTCCGGAGCTGCCTGCTCACCTCAGCTTGCCTGTAATCTTGCACTTTGGCCAAGTCCTCAGCGAAGTTCCTCAGGGTGGCCCGCATCTCTGGGTTCTCTGTATTGGCGAAGCTGATGAGCTGTTTGACCAGCTGGTCGGCCTTGTCACGCAGCCGGGCTGTCTTGCGGGTGTAGGCGGCCAGCAGTGAGCAGAACTGGCCAAAGGACTTCTCAGCGTTGGTCACTGTGTCCTCCATCACCTGCACCTGGCTGTCTCTGGGGAGGCAGGGGCCTGAGGGGCCTTGCTGGGCAGTGACACCCAGCCAGGTTACTCAGTGACACAGGGATCGCCCACCCACTGCCCTCCTCCTCAGTGGCAGGCCTGGCCCAGGCGCCTGCTCCCCAAGATAATACCTGCAGTCTCTGGGTCAGGCCAGCAAGGCAGATGCCGGAGGCCAGAGGAGTCATGGGACTGGTCAGTGGCCAGGCAGGCATGCAAGATGGGTTTATCTCCTAACTTGGCCTTTCGCACTGTGAGATCCTTTAGAGGGGCTTTATCTTCCCAGTAGAGTTGGTCTGTATTCCAGCTATCCTGAGAGGCAGTGGCCTCTTTTCTATGAAATTCCCTGATTCTGTCTTTTTCCTGAGCTGTTGAAATTCTTTGCCTTCTCTGCATCATAAAGCTTTTATTTTGGGAATTAATAAACTTTTTTAGCAGGGAAATAGTTTTAGGTTTATAGAAAACAGTGGAAAGTACAGAGTGTTCCTGCAAACGCAAGTGGTTTCCCCTATTATTAACACCCTTCCTTTCTGCAGGACCTTTATTACAAAAGATGAACCCATGGTGATACATTCTTACTAACTAAAGTCCCTCATTTACATGACGGTTCCCTCTTGGTGTGGTACATGTCATAGGTTTTGACAAATGCTCAATGCCCTGTCTCCAACTATCATAGCATCATAGAGAAGTTTCACTGCCCTAAAGACCCTGTGCTCTGCCCTTGGGTCCCTCTGCCTGTCCCAGCCCTGGACTTTGTTTGTCCTTGTGGTGCACCATTTTTCAGTACTTATCACTTCCTGTTGTGCAGAGGGGTGGGTGGCGAGGGCTTGCTGACTCTTGTATGTGCTGCTAGCTGGCAGCCTGCCCATCAGAGGTGTTCCATGAAGAAGTATGGAGTGAGTGAGGACCTGCTGGATTTTGTCTTCCTGAGACAGCTAAGTGGCACAGCCTCAGACACTCGCCTCCCTCTCATCCCACTGCACCCTCTCCTCATCCCTCATCCCAGGTGGTTGCTGCCCTAGCCGCCTCTGTTTGACCAAACCTCCCAGCCGTGCATTCCTCTAATTGTATCTCTAAGGCTGGAAGCTGGGAGGAGGGCTTTTTGTCCTCCTCAGAAACCCTAATTGGTGCAGTGCCCATCATGTGCCTGACCCTGCAAGCAAGGTAAGTGGAGGCCAGAGAGGGGAAGCACCTTGCTGCAGGTCACACAGCCAGCTGCATTCTCTGTCCCTCCAGGTGGAGTTCTTCGACTCCCTCAGTCAGAATCACCTAGGGCACAAGTTCAGCCTGCAGAATCCCAGCCCACCCTCCCCCAGCTTGTGACCTAGACTCCCTGTGAGTGGGGCCCAGGGGTTACGTTTGTAAATAAACACATCAGGTGGTCCAGAGTTTGCAGTCCCCAGAGGATCCAGGTGTGGGAACAGCTGGCTAAGGGACAGGCAGGTTGAGAAAACAGTGATCGAATCAGGCTGCAGGCAGTGGGTTGGGAACAATTCCACAGAAGGGATGACGCCTGGTGGGGTTTTGAAGCATGAAGGGGTTTCCTAGGTAGAGATGAGCTAGAGAAGTTGGAGTGGACTGTGTAAATTTAGCTACCTCAGGTCTGTGGGCAAAAATGCTGGAGAAGTAGATGGAGGCCAGAGTCTGGAAGCCTCCATGGTCCCTTGACCTTGAGGTGGGTGTGGTGCAGGCAGGAGGCATCCTTACCACCACCCCCTCAGCAGTCCAGGCAGCCTCATCTGTCTCAGTTAATCTGGCCCTGAGAAACTGGTCGCCCCCCTCCCTCTCAGCTGGGGCCAGCGTGGAGCTGCTTACCTGGAGAGAATGATGTTCATTGTGATCAGAGGCAGCAGCTGTCCTGGTCTTGGGGAATAAGGGCAGGGCCCCAGGGGTCCCCCAGGCCTGGGAGAAGTTGCACAGGGCTGGGCGCAGCTGTGTGGTCCTGGCGCAAGGGACGCTGCCATTTGGTTGCTGGGCAACGTGGCTCCCCACAGTAACCTCGGGAGGAGCCTCTGCTGGTCACCAGAGCAACCTCTCCTGGGGCCAGCCTCCCCAGGCAGGGTTAGGAGGCCTCAGCCTGCCGTGCACTGGTCCAGGTAGGGTCCCAGAGAGGCCCCTGCTCTGGTGAAGACAGAGGTTCTTATGGACCTGGCCGTGTGAGGGCTCCCCCAGAGGTGCAGGAACTGGGTTGAGGGCTGCTGGCCTGGGATACAGCCCTGGGCCTAGCTGTGTTCATGGGTCCTGTTGCTGGGACTCCTCCCTGAGAAGGCCACCCACCCTCCCAAGGCTCCTGAGGAGAGGTGTGTGAAAAAGCACAGAGGGAATGTGGGGGTCCTGAGGACTTGTTGCTGAATGGAGGGGAGGTATAAATATGTCTTATGTTAACCCTCATTTTTGCTGCTTGTCTCCCCCTTGTTATCAACTTACTTTTTAGTTTTATACGAACTTAACTTTTACTGTTAGAAAAGTAAGAAAACAAAGATAACACAAAAAGAAACGGATATGCACCACACATCAAATTGTACTGAGTAGAATACATTTTGCTAATTGTTAGATTTGTGCATTTCAGTACATCTACATTTTACCAAAAGAATTATGAAGCTAACCACCACAACATTGATAGGAGATTGGATGGGAAGAGGCGAAGGCAGAAAAGCAGAATGTTGGTAACTGTTACCATGGGGGACCCACTGCCCAAGTCTTCACTTGTATATGCCTGGAGGTCTTCATAATGAAGAGCGATCTTTTCAAAAATGTATATGAAAGTAAGGACTTTATTTTTATTGAAACATAGTAGATTTACAATGGTATATTAGTTTCTGGTGTATTACAGAGTGATTCAGCTTTCAGTTCAGTTGCTTAGTCCTGTCTGACTCTTGGTGACCCCGTGGACTGCAGCACGCCAGGCTTCCATGTCCATCACCAACTCCGGGAGTTTACTCGAACTCATGTCCATCGAGTCGGTGATGCCATCCAACCGTTTCATCCTCTGTCATCCTCTTCTCCCGCCTTCAATCTTTCCCAGCATCAAGGTCTTTTCCGATGAGTCAGTTCTTTGCATCAATTGGCCAAAGTATTGGAGTTTTAGCTTCAGCATCAGTCCTTCCAATGAACATTCTGGACTGATTTCCTTTAGGATGGACTGGTTGGATCTCCTTGCAGTCCAAGAGACTCTCAAGAGTCTTCTTCAGCACCACAGTTCAAAAGCATCAATTCTTCGGTGCTCAGAAATAAAGTGATGTGTATATGTTAATCCCAAACTCCTAATTTACCCCTCCCCTCTTTTCCCTTTCAGTAACCATAAGTTTGTTTTCTATGCCTATGATTCTGTTTCTGTTTTGTCAATAAGCTCCTTTGTGCCATATTTTAGATTTCACATATAAGTGGCATCGTATGGTATTTGTCTTTCTCTGGTTTACTTCCCTTAGATCCATTCATGTTGTTGCAAGGGGCATTATTTTGTTCTTTTTATGGCTGAGTGATGTTCCTGTGTGTGTGTGTGTGTGTGCGCGCGCGCACGCCATATCTCCTCATCCAGTCATCTGTTGATGGACACTGATGTTGCGTCCGTGTCCTGGTTACTGCTAACAGTGCTGCTGTGAACACTGGGGTGCATGTATGTGTTTGAATCGTAGCTTTCTCCACACATATGCCCAGGAGTGGGATTGCAGGATATATGGTAGCTCTGTTTTTAAGAAACCTCCTTACTATTCTCCATGGTGTCTGCACCAGTTTACATTCCTCTCAGCAGTGTATGAGGGTTCCCTTTTCTCCACACCTTGAAAGCGAGGACTTTAGAGTCAGCTAAACACAGATTCAGATCCCAGCCCCTAGCCCTGCTGTGTGACCTGGGGCAAGTCACCTGACCTCACAGGGCAGCAGTCTTCTCCCCTGTAAAATTGGATCATGGCCCTTTTCCCTTGCCTTGTTGTTAGGAGAACTAAGTCCCTGGTGCAACAGTAAGGGGACAGGGCAGGGCAGCCCCGAGGGCAATTCTGAGTCTGCCAGCCCATGGTAGCGACAGTGCTACTGTGGCTGGCCCTGTGCTGGTTCCTGTCCTCCCCCGCATCTTTGTATGGTCCCTCTATCACTCCAGCTGTCTCTGCATGGGAGCCGAGAGCTCCCCACGGGTCCTGAGTGATGCATTCACATACCTCGGCTTATTCCTGTCTGGAGCATGTCACCTCCTCCACTTCCCCAGGTGGTGCCTCTGACCAGCGCCCTGAGGCTCTGCTGGTCACTGTGCGAGTCTTGCCTGTATGATGCCTGGGTGTCTGTGGAGGGGTCACATCCTTCTTGTGCTGACATGGTGTTGGCTCCATCTCTTGTGGGGGCTGCATGGTCCTGAATAATGTCCCCTCAAATGCACATCCACCCAGAACCTCAGAGAGTGACCTTATTAGGAAGAAGGGTCTTTGCAGCTGTTGTTGGCTGAGTGAGCCCTCCTGGAGCAAAGCAAGATGGCTGTGGTCTCATGACTGGGGTCTTAGAAGAAGAGGAAGCAGAGGCACACGCAGGGAAGACAGCCCTGTGACGTCGGGGCCGAGCTGGAGGGGTGTGGCCCCCAGCCAGGCCTGGCATCCCTCGCTTCCCGCATGGTTGAAGAGCTTCATTTCCATCCCTGGGCCCCTTTCTCTTCCTAACATACGCTGTCTCTCCCCCTCCCTCGCCCTCCTTCCTTCCCTCTGCTCGTTTGTTTCCAGCTTCATGAGCAACTCATGGAGATTATCCTGTCACAACAGTAACAGCAGTACCTGTGGGCAGCCCTGGGCCCGTCCTACTCTGATTGACTCGCACACTCGAAAGGGTGGGTTTTTGTTTTTTTTTTTAAAGTGGGAGTTGAGAATCAGCAGGACAACATAATTGAGGCATGACATTTCACTTTAAAATGCAGCCTTTTCAGTTTGCTGACTGCAATGGCCAGGCTTCTGTGTCTTCCTGACTGGGCCCTAGTGTCCTGTAGTTTCCTCCAGCACACATGCATGGGTTGCTGGGAAGGCCTTGGCGTATGTGGTGGGCATCACAGTCCTTAAGTAAATGACCTGACCCTCGGTGATTGGGGGGCGGAGGGGAGGCTTCACCCAGCCACTGGATGATCCTAAGAGCAAAAGTGAGCTTTCTTGCAGATGGAGAAATCTGCCTCAAACCGGCAGCATTAGCTTCTGCCTGAGTTTCCAACCTGCCCTGTGGTTTTCAGACTTACCAGCCCCCACATCATGTGAACCAGTTCCTGAAAATAAATCTCCTCATATATTCGATTGATTCCGTTTCTGTGGAGCCCCCAGCTCTCTTAGGACCCGGAGAGCAGGACCAGCTACAAAGCCATTTCAGGTTTCTGGGGCTCCTGGAAGATGGAGACGGGAGGTGGTCAATGTTTTCAGCAATACCACCAGAGGGCAGCAGAGACCCCCTAGTGAGGAATTCCCATGTGGTGGGCAGAGTGGGCTGTGACCTCAGGAAACGCAGCAGAGGAAGCACATGCCTTCACGCAGGATGGGAGAAGGAGCCGCGGGTCAGAGAGAAAGGGCAAAGGGTCATTTATGAACTTTAAGAACTTTAAAGAACGGAAATGCCTTCTAGAAAGGGCCAAACAGAGACATCTGGTGGCCAGAGAGACTGGGCGGCAGAGGCTGGGGCACAGACTCCATTGCCTTTGGCTGCAGGGGCAAGCATATCTGTGTCCTTGAGAAAAATGGCACGAACCCTGTGTGCCCCTCGTTTAGAGCCCATGACCCTCTCACTCTCTCTGCTGTAAACTGTTTTTTCCTCAGCCGCGTGAGAGCCGGTTCTAGACATCCTGACCCTTTGCCCCCAAATGCAGTGTGCACCTCCAGAGAGCAAATACGTCGTCTTGCGAGAGCTCATGTGACCTTCACACCCAGGAAAGTGGGATGCGGCGCTGGCGTCCCACACTCTGCATCATCATGTTTCCCCAGCTGTCCCACCAAAGCACTGGTGGCTGGTTTTCCTGCTGACTCGGGGTGTGTTGCAATTCCTGCTGAGTCTGTTTGCTCTCATTGAGTTGAGAATGGCACCCCAGGCGTTTTCCTTTTAGGATATGGACTTTCTGTTTGTAGCAGAAATAATTCCTGATGTACAAAAATAGTACAAGAATTCCTTCACCTAATTTCTCCAGTTGTTAACATTTTACTGAGTTTGCCTTATCATTCTCTTCTCTTCCTCCCTCCTTCCCTCCCTCCCTCGTTCTGTTTTATTTTCTGAACCACTTGAGAGCTAGTTGCAGTCCAGTGCCCCTTTACCAAAACACTCGCTGTGTGTTTCCTAAGAGCAGGGACAGCCTCACACACAGCCACAGACGAATCTTGAAACCAGACCATTCGCACTGTCACGTGTTCTTTCCTTCTATTATCTAATCTGCAGACTGCATTCAGATTTCATACTTGTCCCCGAAATGTCATTTTGGTACGTAAGCAAACAGATCATTTTCTCTTGCTCCAGGGTCCAGTCCAGGGTCACCTTCTGTCCTTAGCTGGCACAATTCTGATGTTTCTTTTGGAAGCGGGGGCAGTTACTTTGGGGCACATAGCTCTGTGGGGTTGGATGCAGGTTTCACACCTAGGCAGGAGGACTCGAGACAGCCCTGCCGCATTTTATGAGGTTGTCTTCAGAGCTGACTCTTTCCCTCTGCTGTCCCCGACATGGCTCCGGCGCTCACCATCTGTGCCCCTTCAGGGCCTGGTGAGCCCAGGGTCTGGGTTCAGCCATCTTCCCTCTCTCATCGGCATTTGCTCAGTGTCTCTGCCACCCCTGGCCTTGGGTGGCTGGGTAGAGACATCTCTCTACACAGGCTGATGGGTCCCTGTGTCCTGGAGCTTGTGACCAGGGGCCAAGTCCAGGCCCTTTCCTCCTAGCTGGGCCCCAGGCAGACCAGGACTCTGCTGAGCCTCATCTGGGCAGTGGGCTGAGTCGTCATCCAGCCTCACAGGGTAACCTCAGGCAGGACATGAGACGGTGCTGGGGAGGGATCTTTGGTGTCTGGCCACAGTAGCTCTGGGTGGGATAGGGGTGGCTGTCAGTGCCCCATTCCCATGCGAGGTCTGACTACGCCTGCCTCCAGGGAGCTCTGCCTTCCCAGATCTAAGCCCTGACATTTTTAGTGCTGCTCAAGATTGAATAATAATTTTTTCTTAGCCTATGTATCACACCAAGCTGGCATTTCACAGGGTTCACGAAGCCAGCAGGTGGGCATGTAAACTTAGAAAGGGGCACTCAGGGCTGCTGCAGACCCCTCGGTGGCAGTGCCTTTGTAGCCCTGCCTGACTGGCGTTTCTTCTGACTCTGAGCCCAGCTTGGGGATGTGCCTGGAGGCCCCAGGGGGACTGGGATCAGGGAGGGCCCCACTGGGTCCTGCTTGGTGAAAGCAGTGGGATGACCCCTGCCCCCAAAATGGCTCCATCCTGGACAGGCTGGCACTGGGGGCATCAGGCCAGCTGGGGGGGCTACAGCTAGAGGGAGAGATGGGAAAGGTTCCTGAACCATGCCAGGCCTCAGAATGGCAGAGAGCAGTCAAGAGCCAAACAGTGTCCCAAGTTCACACAATGGGAGGTGTCAGGGGCAGGGCGGGATTCATCCTGCTCACCCCTCACCCCCCAGTTATGCTGCCGATCTGACTCCTGGCCTCTGAAACGTGAGACAATAAACGTGTGCTGTTTGGGGTCATTTGGTTACGGTAGTCCCAGGAAACTCCTTTTTAATTCAAATCCTGGCTTTTCATCCGCCCTCTGGGGCTGATCACAGAGGACAGAGAGTCAGTGTGAACCCTGGGGACCAGAGGACTCGTAGGGGCGCTGACTGCCCCTCCCTCCACACACACTGGCCTTTCCCACACTTCCCTCTCCCGGTCACAGGGCCTGAGCGCTGGACTAGACCCCGGCACTTGCCTGGGCAGCCTCTGTTCCTGTCCTTGGTTCTCAGCCTACAGACCCTCAGTGGGGACAACCATAGACACCTTCAGAATGCAGAGCCCAACTCGGCTCTGCCGGGTAACCTCGGTGGGGGCCGCCTGTCCTCCCCCAGGCTCAGCTACCTCACCACGTAATGAGGGTGGTGCGCACCTACTCCACTTGGTTCTGTAGGCATTGCCGTGCCATGCCTTGCTAAGTTGCTTCAGTCATCTCCAATTCTTTGCAACCCTATGGACTGTAGCCTGCCAGGTTCCTCTGCCTGTGGGATTCTCCAGGCAAGAATACTGGAGTGGTTGCTGTGTCCTCCAGGGGAGCTTCCCGACCTAGGGATCAAACCCACGTCTCCTGTGGCTTCTGCACTGTAGGCAGATTCTTTACCGCTGAGCCACCAGGGAAGCCCTCTGTAGGCATTATGTGAAATTATATCTGTAATACAATCCGAATCATGTCATGGTCCCAGTGCCTGGTGACATCACTGCTCACCAGTCTCTGCTTTCCTGAGTCCCATCTCTAGAGCCCAGTTCAGATGCCTCCTTCCCGGACAGCACTCTGTGTCCTGTGAACCAGGACATGGTTTCATCATCTACGGTGACAATACAGTTGCTAACGATTATTGGGTTCTTACTGTGACCCAGGCACTGGACTGAGTGTTTTACACACACACACACACACACACACACACACACACAGATAAATGTCAGCAATTATTCTAGGCACAATAATTATCAGTCTCATCACAGAGCTTCCTTGAGCCTCTTACACATAGATCCTCTGCAAATGACTGCAACTCACTTCCCAGCCAAAAAATGGTCCATTACTTAAGAATAGTTTTGTCCTCAAATCAAAGGAAACGCCAAATAATTGTGGCTTTAGGAATATGGAAATGGGAATTTCCTGGTGGTCCAGTGGTTAGGACTCCAAGCTTTCAGTCCTGAGGGCCTGGGTTTAGTTCCTGATTGGGAAACTAAGATTCCACAAGCCATACAGTGTGGCAAAAGAAAAAAAAAGATGGAGATTTATTTCTCACTGTGGGAGACTCCATAATGTCAGGGCCTAGATTTCTCCTGTCTTGTTCTTGCTATTCCTAGAGTCACCTCCAGGCTCCAGAATGGCTGCTAAAACTCTGGTCATGACATCTATTATCTATCAGCAAGAAGGGAGAAGCAAGGAAGGCCATGCCCCTGTCTTTACTTAAGTTGAACACATCACTTTGTGATCATATCCCACTGACTAGAACTTAGTCACATGACCACACCTAGCTGCAAGAGAGGCTAAACTTTGAGGCCCCACTTCCGGGAGGGCCCACAGGCGCCAAGTCTGCATAGACTCAGTCTGCACTTGCAGCCACTAAAGCCTCAGCCTCCAGGGGCTCGATACAGACTCCCTCAGTCTTCCCTGACAGGGCCCCAACGTCAGGCATCTGGGAAGCTTGGCAAACACCCCACCCTGTCTTCCAAGAACTCGGGACACATGTGCTGAACAAGCATCAGGGACAGGCCTGGTGTCCTATCTTTCCCCAGGCCAGTGGTGGCCTTGGATTCCCCAGGCTCAGGATATTATTTGTGGCATGCCTCGTTGCCTGTCTGCAGTCTTGACCAAACAATTAGAAAGGGCTCTCAGATTTCCTTATATGAGTGGAAGAAAAGAAAGAACCAAAACCAAACTATGTTTCCCTTGGAAAGCCAGGAGTGATTTTGAAACCTGGTGATACAGGATGTTGGGAGGGGTTGGAGAGTTGTTGTGTGGGTCCACCAAACAGAAAAATACAGGAGCACTCTGGGGAGAGGGCCCTGGAGTATGGGGAGAGGGATCTGGGAGGAGAACTCAGAAGTTGTGGGATCAAGTCCTGCCTTGGCTGCTGGATGCTGTGTGACCTTATACAGGTCACTTCCCCTCACTGGATCTTGTGTTCTTATCTGTATAATTGGAGGGTAGGACCCAGCGTCCCCCTAACTCTTCTGCCTTGTCATCAGTTCTGTATGCCAGAACAGCCTGCCCTCTGACCTGTATAGCTTTCTGAGATGCCTTCAGCCCACAGCTCGGCACTGTCCTGGGAACCCGTGGTTCCTGAGAGCCCAGCCCCAGCCCCATGTAAAGGAGCCTCTCTCCATTTTCTCTCATTTTCTGGACTCCTGGCAGCACAAACATTTCCAGAACAGGAAAGCCTTGTTCCCTCCTAGGCAAAGAGAAGACAATTTGGGAGCAATTAGCAACTCCCCAGGAGAAGAGAGAAAGGGAAGAGTGGTGGGAAAAGAAAACTCTGAGATGCATCTTATTTATATTTCTTGCAAAGCTTTCCCCCTTTAATTATACAAAATTCAGAAACATAGGCAGAAAGTATGGAGGAAAAGGCAGTAACCCACATCCAGAAATTTCCATTAGTTACATTGGGGTACGTTATCTTATAATCTCTCTGGTAAATAATTTGTATGATTTCCTAATTTCTACATATCACAGGCCTGCCTATGTTGTTTCTTATAAACTCTGCATGAGTGTAATTTTGGGGTTATTTGTTCCAGCTTTTTATTAGGAAAGATTTCAAATATATACAGCAGTGGAAAAAAATAGGGCAGCATAATTTGTGTCCCCACCATCTCGATTCAGACACTGCTAATGTTGTCAGTCATTGACCTTGCTTTAATGGCTGTATAATATTTCATGAGAGGATGTGTACTTGGACTCAGTCAGTGAGTCCACGTTTGTTAAGTGGCTGCACTGTGCCCAGTGATCGCTTAGGCACTGGAGCCACGTCAAGAGCAGTAGCCCTGCGTTTGCCGAGTGGACGTTCCAGGGGGAGCACAGCCAGATCAGGGCACCAATAGCCAGCAGGAGAAGTAGAATCTCTGACGTACAGCCCAGCCTTCCTGGGAGCGCAGAGCACCCTCAGGATGGATGGAGCTCTCTACAGGGACTTTTGGTTTTCGTGTGTGTGTGTGTGTGTGTGTGTGTGTATTTACTTTTATCAGAATATAGTTGATTTACAACATAGTTTTGTTAGTTTCAGGTGTACATCATAGTGTACAGTAACTCAATTATAAATTCAGTTATAAATATATGCATGTGCAGTCTTTTTCAGATTTTCCCCATATGGGTTGTTATAGAATATTGAGCAGAGTTCCCTGTGCTGTGCAGTAGGCCCTTGTTGGTTATCTGTTTTGTATATTTTTCAGGGACTTTTGGCCCATCAGTTTGAGGCCAATTTCCTCAGTAGGATGGAATCACCAGGGCATGCTCCAGCCAGTGGGAAGTGAGTGCCAAATGGTCCCCAAATTTTTTCGGCCACATCTCCACAACAGCCACCAGCTGTGTGTAGGACACCACCACCGTGGGGTCCCCGAAGGCTGAACACACGCCAAAGCAGGCCTGGTTAGCATTTGGAGTCCAAAGCAAATAGGAAGGGACATGGGAGATGCAGTAACATACTTACAAAGTGGGGGTGATCCCATTCTAACAAACCTCCAAGACTGTTGATTTCCTTTGCTTTTGGTGCCAACATGTCTCTTGTTGGGTACAAAATGACAGTGGTTGTAAGTGGTACTTTAAAACTTGTCCTTTCTTGACAAAACAAAGGGTTGGCAGTCCTCTACTGGTTCCTAAAATTAGGGAAAAAGAAGAATTATCAACCTGTGAAGTCTAAGAGCTGAAAATTGCCATCTGGTCTATCTCATACATTCACAGAGGATGGGGACAGTAAGGCATGGTGACTCTTTCCTGCTTTCTGATCTGTCATTTGAATCCTTTTTTTCCCTTTATTTATGAAAGTATGGTTGATTTACATGTTGTGTTAATTTCTACTGTACGGCACATTCAGTTACATATATATATATATATATATACACACATTCTTTTTCATATTCTTTTCCATTATGGTTTATCACAAGATACTGAATATAGTTCCCTGTGCTATTCCAGTAGGACCTTGTTGTTTATCCATTGCATATATAATAGGTTGCATCTACTAACCCCGAGGGCTTCCCTTGAGGCTCAGCTGGTAAAGAATCCGCCTGCAATGCGGGAGACCTGGGTTCGATCCCTGGGTTGGGAAGATCCCCTGGAGAAGGGAAAGGCTACCCACTCCAGTATTCTAGCCTGGAGAGTTCCATGGACTGGATAGTCCATGGGGTAGCAAAGAGCGGGACATGACTGAGCGACTTTCACAGGAACTAACCCCAAGCTCCCAGTCCGTCTCTCCTCCGCCTCCTCTCCCTTAGCAGCTGCAAGCCTGCTATCTGTGTCCGTGAGACTGTTTCTGTTTCATGTTGCTGTTGTCATTCTGTTTCATAGGTGAGCTCATTTGTGCCGTATTTTAGAGCGCACATATGAACGATATTGTGTGGTATTCATCTTTCTTTTTCTGACTTAGTTCACTTAGTGTGACCATCTCTAGGTCCACCATATTACTGCAAATGGCATTGTCTTGTTCTTTTTATGGCTGAGTAATACTCTACTGTATGTAGGTATCACATCTTCTTTATCCATTCCTCTGTTGATGGACACTTAATGTTGTTTTCACGTCTTAGCAATTGTGAATAGTGTGCAGCTTGAATTTCTTACTGTCCAGCCTGTCCCAGGGTCCACAGGCCCCAGGCTTTGAAGGGGAAGGGCAATGTCACCTGGGAGGCAGGTGAGCCATCACGGTCAGTGAGGGAGAAGGGGAAAGGATGTTTGTGGCTGCAAGGACACAGTTCTCTAGGACATATGATGTGGGCACCTTTATTCCAGCTCTCCAAATGAGGAAACTGAGGCATAGAAGGGCTTGTGTTCAGTGCCCAGGGAGATCAGAGTTGGGTGCCCAAGTCGTGCCTTCTGTCCATATAGCATCCTGATTTTACCAATCAGGACAATTAAAAAATAATAATCTAGGGTAAATGAATGCAGATAAGACACCTTTTTATTTGGCACAGCCAGAAACATTTATCAAAAGCCCAGAAGACTGAGATCTCCCTTTCGCAGCATTTTGTTCAAGGAAAGAATACTATAACACAATGCACACGTATGTACATGCATATACACACAGATGACCTCAGATGAGGTGCCAGCGGCCCCTTCACACTTACAGATTCCAAATGCGCAGATCTCTGTTTTGTTTCTGTTTTGAGCTCCCTGTGGCCTAGGTCTACCTTTTGGGGATGACCTCAGCCAAACTGCTTGGTCTGAATCCCAGCTCCTCCACTGCCCAGTCCTGAGACTGTGGCCCAGGTCTGACCTGCCCCACACCTGTAAAATTTTCCTCATCTGTGAAATAGGAACAGTAAGATCGCCCTTTGAAAGGGTGTGGTGGGGGTGACTGCCCAGGACATGATGGCCACTTTTGTTCTCAGACCTGGAGCAGGGACCTGGCCTCGCTTGGGACAGGGAGGAGGGGGAACATGAGCCAGGAAAGTGGGAGGACAGCCAAGATCAGCTCTACTGTCTTGAGGCTTCAGTGAAGCTGCACCACCTCTGTACAAGGCACTGGAGGGTGAGTTCTCTTTGGGCGCCCTGATTCCACAAGGAAAACTCAGTGTCTTCCTTGCCTCTGTAGAACATTTTTCTCTGAACAGTAAGTGCCGAGTTCCTGTGCTTTCTCCCTCCCAAGGCAGCATTGCACATCTGCCACGTTTGGCTGGGATGGACACTGCAGAGGCCAGGACTCGGGGGATGGGTGCTTCTCAGGAGCAGAACTTCAGATTGGAGGTGGGGCAGGGAATGCGGCCTGAGACCAGGTTCCTCCCAGGGCAGTCACTTTGAGGGTGCCATCCATTCCAGTGGGGCCTTCAGTGACCATACGATGTCAGAGGAGAACCTAATGAGAACTTGGAAATTTCCGTAGAACACCAGTTGGATTTGATTCCTTGGACTTCTGAATGATCAAAGGTCTTTAGAACTCAGAGGAGTGTGCGGTTAGGATCCATGTTCCCATGTGGGTGCTTAGGACGGCCATAAAGCCATCCGTTCATCCAACACGGTTCTTACTCAGCAGCTGTTCTGTACTAGACCCTGGAGGACCACGGGGGACAGGACAGGTGTGTGCCCCAACTTCCTGGTATCTCAGTTTAGAAGGAGCCTCCATTTAAACAAGAGCTTGGCACTTTTGTGGGCTTCCTGTGTAGTTCAGTCAGTAAAGAATCTGCCTGCAGTGCAGGAGACCCGGGTTTGATCCCTGGGTTGGGAACATTCCCTGGAGAAGGAAATGGCACCCCACTCCAGTATCCTTGCATGGAAAATCTCATGGACAGAGGAGCCTGGTGGGCTACAGTCCATGAGGTCTCAAAGAGTCGGGCACAACTGAGCGACTAACACTTACTTGGCACTTTTGTGGGTGGTAAAGACTATGTTCAGAATATCTGGCAGAAGAGAGAGTTAAGAGCAGAAAGACACCACATCACCTGCCCCCTCCCCGACC
Source organism: Aepyceros melampus (assembly GCA_006408695.1). Taxonomy (NCBI): domain Eukaryota; kingdom Metazoa; phylum Chordata; class Mammalia; order Artiodactyla; family Bovidae; genus Aepyceros; species Aepyceros melampus. The sequence goes on from SJXQ01002002.1 coordinate 318,781, forward strand.
CCGGACGGCTGCAATCAAAAAGATGGACAGTCACAAGTGTTGGTGAGGGTGCAGAGAAATCAGAACTCGCAAGCATTGCTGGTGCAGCTGCTTGGAAAGATGGCCTGGCAGCTCCTCAAAAGGTTAAACATAGAGTGACCACGTGACCCAGGCATTCCACTCCTAGGTATCAACCCAAGACAAATGGAAAAGCCCACACAATGTGTCCACGAGCGTTCACAGCAGCACTGTTCACAGTAGCCCCACAGTGGGAACAACTCAGATATCCATCAGTGGATGAACGAGGAAACAAAGTGTGGTCTGTCAGGACACTGGGATGTTACTCTCCCATAAAAAGGGATGAAGCACAGGCCATGACATGGGTAAACTTTGAAAGCATCCTACTAAGTGAAAGAAGCCAAGTCACAAAAGACCCACATATTGTATGAGCCCTCTTGTGTGAAATGTCGAGAACAGAGCGTTCACAGAGACAGAGAGTAGATTAGTGGTTGCCAGAGCTGGGCAAGGGAGATTGGAGGGGTGGCACTAAAGGACGTACGGCTTCTTTGGAAGGTGCTCTGCAGTAACACAGTGCTGATGAGTATGTGCCCTCGTGAGTATGTTAAAAAACCTGCTGAATTGCACACTTTAAAACTGTGAGTTTTATGGTATATGAATTATATCTCAACATTTAAAAAAAGAGAGAGACAAGGGCTGGGAAGTGAGAGCTTTCAATCTTTCAAGGATCTCTTCCCTGGTAAGTCCTGGAAAGTATGTAAGATAGTCATCATTCCTTTTTAGCTTTCCAGGATGTTGCAGCCCACAGAGTTGTGGCCCCCTGCTTCTGGCTAGGGGTTATCTTTGTGGCCTGGGTGGTCCATAGACGTTGCCAGAACATTTTGAGCACAGTAAGTGCTCAGAAAGGTCAGTCATATCAGAAGCTGTGGAGGTGTCTGAGGCAGTCACATCTTTGCTTTTCTTCAGAGGTCAAAACACCATTCAAATCTTTCTGCCCCTCAAAGCCAGCTCTTATTGGACCCTCTCCATTTAAATGTATATATAGCCTTTTAGTGAAAGGTAATAGCGAGGGTACTGCCAGGTACTGTTGGGCAGGTTGTTCACTGTGTAAGCAGCATTTATTGAACATTTGCAATATACCAGAAACTGTACTGAGCTCATTTTCTATGATAAACTTTGTTCAATCTTCATACCCACCCTTGGGTGATATAAAGTGTATAAAGGCAAGGGCCTTGGGAAGTTTCACGATTCCAGAGAACTCCGTTCCTTTCACAGCTCTGCTGGGAGCGGTATAACTCTGGCTGGAGCCCTGCCTTCTTGTAGAGCAGGCCCTGCCTGACTGCTGGGCGGAGCTGGGGGTTCTCCACCACCACAAGCCTCCCCGGGGCATAGAGGGGCCTTAGCTGGGGGCAGCACAGTGGTTAGATGCTTGTGCCAGGGATCAATGGGACCTATGTCCAACCTTGCTGTTTCTGTTCTTGTGAAATTGTTGAAGCTCTCTGGTTCACAATCCTATGCTGGTTGTATTTCCCCATCAGTACATGCCGGCAGGGGCCTAGCTGTCCTCTTCAGAGCAGTACCCAGTGCCTAGTGCAATGCCTGGCGTGTACTAAGCATGTAACTAATATTTTTTGAAGAATGAGTGAATAAATGAATGAGTGCTACTCAGTCCTGGAGGCTGGGCCGAGACTGCAAGATGGGCCTCTAGAAGTCACCAGACCCCTCATAGAAGAGGCCACAGCCCCCAGGTGGCCCATCCTAGCAGAGGTCAGATTCTCTGTGGGTGGTCCTCCGCTGGGGTTTGATCAGCACAAAACCCAGAAAACAGAGCTGGAGGGGCCTCTGGCCTGGTAGGGGAGCAGGGGGGCGGGGGCGAGTCCTGGCCTCTCCTGTTTCGGCCTTGCTGGCGCCGTGACCTTCCCCACCTGGCCCCGTCCATCTCACTGGCTGCCCAGGCCACCAGGGAGCCTTTCACAGTGAGGGGACCTTCTCCATCTGTAGGGCCTCCCGGGACTTTCCTCTCCAGCTCTCCAGTTACATTCCATTCACAAAAAACAATCTAGATCTTAGAAGGAAAAAAGTGAGGTGGAAAAATGTGGTCAGGGAGCGAGTAAGCTGGGATTGGGGCACAGGAAGTGGCTGCTCCGCCCCCTTTCCACCCACCCACACACATGCCAGCTGGGGAGCCTTTCCATCTGCTGTGTGGGCTGCCTGCACTGTGGAGGGGGTGGGTGCTGGCCCAAGAGGCAAAGACACTCAGAGGTGGACCCCCTCCACTAACTATCCCTTTCTTTCCTTGCTGCCGGGGGCTGTTGGGCAGGTTCACTCTGGAGAGGACCTGGCTGTGTCCTGCATGCCGTGTACCCTGGCAGAGGGCTCTGCCACTCAGCGTCAGCTTTTCCTCACACACACCAAAGACTACCTGGACCCACGGTCCTGGCTCCTGTATCTTTACTTCTTATATGCCTAAAGCAGAACTTTGCTAAGTGAGGACCACTCCCCCAAAACTCAGAGACTCTCCATGGCTCCCACTATCCTACAAGATAGAATAATAACAATAATAGCCCTGACATTTCCTAGCCATTTACTGTATGCCCAGACTGTGCTAAAGGGTTTTGTGTGCAATGCCTCTTCCCCTATCACATGCAGTCTTTACATTACGAAGCACGATACAGAAGACTGCACAAACATGTATGTGCTAACAAACTAGAAACACCTTTAACCTTCACAGCAGCCCCACAAAGTGGTCACTGTTACTGTTCCATTTTCCAGATGAAGAAACTGAGATGCAGAGGGTTAGTTAGCAATAGTTGCAGGCCTGAGATCACACAGTGAATGATGGAGGCTGGATCTGAACCCAAGCCTCTGGGTACATAAACCCATGGGGTCCTGCGCTGCCTCATCTCGGGGAGTCCTTCAGATCTCCTTCCCAGGGGCTTTTCTCCTTGTGCACTGAGGTCAGAGGGTTCAGTGGCTTGCCTGTCCAGGAAAGGAGGAGACCCTACTCTGCCACCACACTGTGTCTATGCACAGAGTAGGTGCTGGGTTGTGCCTGTGCGCACCTCCCCAGGCAGTTTTGTGAGAGGCGGTGGGGAGACTGCATTCCCTGGGAGGCCAAGTCAGTCACGAAGTCTGATGGGAGCCTTCACCCCTTCACCCTCTTTTTCCGACTTTGCTGGTACCCAGAAGAGGTTTGTTTCGGGACAGAGTCCCGAAATCTCCAGCCTTTGCTTCCCACTGGCCCCTCTGGAGCAGGACCTACAACTGCATCTCCCCTCACCCTAGAGCGCTTCGCACAAGTAGGACCTAAATGGACTGAATTCCAGACTGCATGGTCATCTCTGCTGCTGGGAGAGCCAGTGTTCAAACCCCAGCCCTGGCGTTGCCACCTTCAGAAAACGCTTGGCTGCCTAGGACCTGTTTCCTCACCTGCAAAATGGTGTGAACACCTTGCCTGCAGGTTTGTTGTGCAGCTTCAGCCGCCCCCTGTCTGCAGTGCGCCTGGGAGTGCCAGCACCTGTGGCAATGCTCTGTCCCCACCTTCACTTCCTGTGGCAGTGCCCCAGATCTGGCAGCTTAAACAAAACCCTGGGCTGCTCTTCACTGTGAATCCTTATCCTCGTTGTCCCACAAACTTATTCTCATTCGGGATTTTATTTTTTTTCCCTGTTGCATCTGTCAGTATCATAAATACTTGCAAAGGGAAGAAAAAAAAAACTCCCCCAGACTTTACGTCAACACAAACAGCCCTAATTGGTCCTGGAGCCTCATAATTCTCAGATTGTCTTGACCATGTGTATCTAAGAAATTCACAGCAGCAAAGGTGAAGGGTGTTTTCATTCGTAAATTGAAGTGGAGGCTTTGTCTTCAACTGAAATTTGGCTCCAGCCCCTTGCCTTGGGGCACTTTTTCTATGTGTGTGCAGAAATCTGACTTATCACTTTCTTAGGGGAAGGAGAAAATGCATGAATATTTAATTATTCTGCTGCCAAGAGGGGAGGGTTGGAAGCTAAATGAATAAAGAACTGGGTTTGTCTTTTCAAAGGCCACGGCAGATTCCGATCTGGCCCTTCTGATTTCCCCCTGTCCTCCCACCCTGTGTCATGTTGGGGGCCGCAGCTGTCATGTTCCTGCTACCCCGGCCTCTCTAGTTTTGGAAAGGAGCAGTCGTAGGCGTGTTTGGGTCATTTCCGGTTGGTTCTTCTGGGCTCCTTGGCATATTTTGTTTGGCTTGCAGCAAACATAGGCGAAGGGGGTGGTGTAAGGGGAGGTAAGGTCCAAGCACGTCTTTGGCAGAAGAATTGCCGGCCAGCAGGGAAAGGGAGCCTGTGGCTGATGAGGCTAGAACATTCTGCTAGGTGTAAGCCAAAAAATTCCAAAAGAAACATTCTGTAGTTTCCAGCCTGTAAGAAGGAAGAGGATTTCCTCTGTGGGCGGCTTCTGGGGGCTCAAGGGAGGGCCCCCAGCAGTGGCGGCCAGCACAGAGGGGCGGTGGTGGGGGTGGGGGCAGGAAACAGGGTTGAGAGTCTGGGCAGGACCAAATTTGGAGGACTAAGGGGCAAGCATTGCAGCCCAGGAGGGAACGGGACTGTCTGTAAAGGCAGCGCACCCTCCCCCTGCGCGGTCCTGGGGCCAGCTGCCTTTTCTTCTTGGGGGTGGGAGAAGGGTAAACTGAGGCACCAAGGTGCCTTCACTTTTCAGAGTGAATTTCCAGGAGGGCTGCATGTTGGGGGAGGATGACCACAAATAGAGCTTGCTGCGCACCCACTGTGTACCACAGGCTTCCCTGCACACATCCTTGCAACGAACTGGCCATGAGGCCCATAAGACAGATGTGGAAACTGAAGCTCAGAGAGGCAAATGATCTGGCCCAGGCTCATTAGGAAGAACCACCTCTTCCCCAGTAGATAATTTTAAGTTTTGCCCTTCTCTGTTTAACAACAGGATGCCAAAGTAAAGGCATTCTCTATAAACTGTTTAACATAAGAAAAATAGGAATTCAGTTTTTTCATAACAGTCATCAGGAATAAATAAGGGAAGGGGTCAGTTTTGTTATCATGTGTCCATTTGTTGCCATCTGACAAAAAAATAGGCATAATTGATGTGCAAATAGCCCATCTTTCATATTGATAAAGCTATAATAGAAATTTAAAAATGTTTTTGAATAATAAAGATGCTTAGAGTGTGAATAGCATCCCCTTGGGTAGGACACCTGTGCAGTGCACAGCAGCCCTGATGAGCAGCACACTTGAACTCGAGTCTGCCTCTCACAGCCTGGGTGCGACCCGCTCATCCCATGGCTTAGCTGCCTTGCAGTTTGGCCTCATCCCAGCTTCTCGCCACTAATGACCAAGAACTCTGATGCATCAGAAAGGAAGGAATAGAAGGAAGAGAGGTGTAGGGATTCCGTCCAAGTTTGTGCCACTCTCTCCCCGTTCCTAGCACAAGGCCTGGCACGCAGTGGGCTACTTAAGGCAGCCTGAATGAATGCCTGTGTGAATGGAAGCCAAGTCCAAGCCTCTCCCCTCCCTCCTTGTCTGCATCCCGCACTGTGCTGAGCTCAGGGATGGTGCAGACGGAGGGGCCAGTCTGAAACCCCACTGAACCAAGGGAAAGAAGCCAGTTCCCACAGGCCCTGGGACACAGTGAGCCGTGTGAAAGCTGCCAGCCAGAACCTCTTATAATCAGGGACAATGCTTGGCCCTCAGTCTCGAAGGACATCCCGGGGTCTCCGGAGGCTGGACTGGTCCTGCCAAGGGCCCTGGCCTTTTGCCCGCCCGGCACTGACTGCCGAGGGTGGGGCCCACCTGGCGACTCCTTCCTTCCAGCTGCTGGCTCCAGGGGTTCCGGCCACACCTTTCCTGTGGCTGCCTCTTCTCTTCCCGGCCCCCACCCTGCTGGCCATGCTGCTCCAGTTTCTCCCTGCCACCACCCCCAACGTTTCCAGGCTGTTCCCTTGGGGAATGGAGCCGGAGTCCTCAGCCCCAAGCAGGTGACAGAGGTGTGGGTCTGTCAGCTCTGGCTCTGTGTGGAGGACCCAGGCGTCACGTTGCTGAAGATGGGTCTTGAGACAGCAGTGCTCACCTGTGTAATGGGTCAGTACCTCAACTCACAGGTGGGGACAAGATGCTCTCAAGAGTTGAGGAACTTGACAAGGTCATACAGTTAAGTTTGTGAGAGGTGGCTGAGGTTTGAGTTCAGGCATGTCTGCTTCCAAATGGGGAGTGTCCAACCACTCTGCCGGTCTGCCCTGCAGAGGCTCTACAGACCCCAGGACTTCAGCCCACCCACTCAGGCTGCATCTGAAATTCTCACACTGGTGAACATACCCAGGATTATGTTGGAATCAGAGAGAACATTCCCCCTTATGCCACCCCCCGCATTCCTGGCTCCAGTAACATCCAACAGAACACCCTGAATGGACGAGAAAGCTGAACGGACTTTGCTCAAACAGCGGTTCTTGCAGGAGGAGACCAGAAGGGGTCGTGTTTCTTCCTTCTCAGGTTTTCCCAGGACAGACCGTTGTGATGGGGGGGTTTGTATGGGTGTCCTCCTATGCCCGGAGGACAGATGTCTCCCCCGAACCTGGCTGTAGAAGAAAGATGAAGGCAGATGGTGGCAGGGAACACACTGAAGCCACCAGGCTGGGGCGGGAGGGTGGGCAGTTAAGAGAGAGCTGTGGCTCCTCAGGTGTGGATATAGTCCCTTAGATTGCCAGTAAAGCCCCGTGCTGCCAAAGAGAGAGCCCTGGCCCAGGGGTCAGGAGAGCCCTGGCCCTTGTGAGCAGTCACGTTCTTGGACATGACTTGGACATTACCACTCTGACCCTTCGTCTCTTCATCTGGAAGGCAAGCACAACATATGTCATGGGTGGTTGTGAGGAGTAGCTGAGCTATCAAGATGAAATCAGTGTGCTTCTTGGTGCTCATAGGTATTAGGAAAAAGGAAGAAGGCTCAGACCATCCCAAAAGTTCAGTGTGTAGGCTGAAGGAAATAATTTGCCATTTCCTCCAGGACCTGGCTTTGGTTTGGCCCCACTTCCTGTCCCAATCTGGCCGATCAGGCTTGCCCTGATATAACCCCTCCCCTGCCCAGAGTCATCTCAGCCACTTGGCCAGCTTCTGACCTGGCCGTGTTGGTTTAATTGGTCTCAACCTGCATCTGAAGGCAAAAGTGGCCTCTCCGGGCATGGTCTTCCCACCCTGCCCAGCTGCAGCACTGCTGACCCTTCCAGTGACTCCACTTTCCTGTTGCTCTAGAGCTCAAGGTCAGTGGGTCATCCACTGTGGTCATTCCGCACCTTCTATGTCCCTGTAAGCCTGGATCTCATCCCCTTGTCTGGATGGTAGATGTTCAGACCACGTGAAGATCCTTCTAGCTCCACTCCCCACAAGGTCCACACTCAGAGTGGTGTTTCCCTACACCTCATCCTCCTAGAAAAGTCTCAGGAAGGACTTTGATTGGTCCCGGTTAGGTCACACGCCCACGCTTGCACCGGTCACAGAGGCTAGGAGAATGTGAAACTGTGATTGGCCTGGACGGGGTCACTTACTCTTGCATGTTGCCAAGGGACAATAGCAAAATACTGTGATTGACACCTTCCCCCAGAAGCTCGGGTTGGTGCAGGAGCATCCGCTCCCCTGAGTCAGGAATGCAGTTCTGCAGTTCCCAGGGGCAGGGTGTGGGGTATGGGAAAGACCCAGGCCCCAGGTGTCTATACTCAGGCTAAGGCCAAGGTGGGGTGAAGCAGGGGGAGATGGAGCTAGGTGGGCAGGGCCAGCAAGGGGAATGCATGGGACCCCTTCTGCTGTGTGTCCAGGGAGAAGGGGTACAGTGACACCCACTGTGCGGGCCCTGGGTGGCTGTCCTGGTGCCTTAGGCCTCCCTTCCCTGCCGCCAGAGCACACATTGCAGACATCTGCCCTGCTGGCTGCTGGGGGTCGCCCTCCTGGAGTTTCCTGCTGCTGACAGGAACCGTTTGCCTTTTTATTACCCGCAGCGCACATCTGGGAACACTCTTGGATCAGTCTGGCTGAGCCAGTGGGCTGAAGAGCTGGCTCCCAGGCCAAGCTGATGGGGGCAGGGCAGGCAGCGGTGGCGACAGCCTGGGTCTGGGAAGCGCCTTCCTCCCCAGCCCCTCCTGTGAAGCTACCCCATGTGACTGGCCTCCTGGACTGCTTCCACCGAGGGGTTGTGTAACCAGCCTTGTCCAGGAGGGAGGGGACGGTCTGGGCCCAGGGTGGGGTCCCACCAGCAAGCCTGGCTTGCCAGGTCCAGAAAAGGGCCTCTGGGGGCGGGTAGCTTCAGGTGCCAGGGCAGTGGGGCTTCTCTGGTTAGGGACTGAGGTGTTAATTCTCCCCTTTCTTTTTTTTTTTTCTTTTCTGTTTTTCTTTTTCTTTCTTCCCTCTGTCCCTCCTGCCCTTCCTTTCTTCTTCACCTTTCCTTCCTTTCTTCCTTTTTTCTTCTCTCCTCCCCTTGAAATGACTTTTTCCTCTTTTGGACAGACCTAGTCTTTCTGCTTAAAGATAATGGGATCGGAGAGGAGCTGTTGTGCTCTCGCCTGCCTCTCTTTGTCATGTGCTGCGTCCCCTTCCCCTCCAGCCTTTAAAAGAGAGGAATGACCCTTCAGCCTCCAACGCAGATCCAGAGCTTCCCTGGTGCTCCTGGATCACAGATGCTTGCTTCTGAGGTGAACTCAGGTGCAGAAAGGACTGCACAGAGCTTGGCAGCTTGTGAACTAGACCAAGGTCCTAAGGAGCCCTTTCGAAGGCAGCCATGAACCCACCAGCCTGTCTAGTGGGGCATCAGGCAGCCCCTTGCTTTGCTGGCCCTCAGTCTGTGCGTCTGTCCCTCTATCTGTGGCTCTTTCCAGCAGCCGCCTGCTCAACACCCGTACCAGTACCTGGCCATTTAATTTATTTATTATGACATGTTTATTTTGTATGAAAGTGTCCAACTCTTCTCTAATGGAAAACCTCATCAGGGGAGGTTGGGTGTCTTTATGGGGGCAGGGGCCAGGGGATACTAGTCCCTGGTCTCCTCTAAGCTCCGAGAAGCCCTGAAGTGTTGCTGAGGCTCTCAACATCCCCATGGCTTGGCCGGGAATGTTTCTTGTGTCCCTTTTACTGTTCATTTATTTCACAAATATTGACAGAGTCCATCTGGGCATCAAGGCATGTGCCAGGCATCTAGATTATAAGACTGTGCAAGATAGAGTGTTCCTGCCTCTTTTATTTTAGTGGAATATTAGAAACAAAACCAAGTCAATGCAAATAATTACAGTTAGGAAAGTGGATCTATAAAGGCACTGAAGCTCATGGATCCTGGGTTGACCTGCTTCAGAGCTGGGGCTCCTCCAGCCTGGGCTGGGCAGAAAGAGAGGGTCCACTCTTGTGAAGAGAGGGAAGAATGCTCCAGGCATCAGGAGCAACACATGCAAAGGCCCTGGGGCAGCAACAGCTTGGTTCTAGGATCTGAATGGAAGCTGGCAGGGCTTGAACAGAGGGAGGAAGGGAGAAGGAAGGAGAGAAGAATAAGAGGACACTGAGGGTATGGGGCCTGAAAACTGGGTCCCTGCAGACTGGCTAGGACTTTGGGCTTTGTTCTGAGTCATTCCATGAGCTTCAGCAGGGGAGTGTCATGGTCTAGCTTATGTTTCAGAAAGGAAGACCACTTTTAAGGTGGAGGAGCATACAGGGGGAGGCAGAGAGCAGGGAGGAGTCCATTGTAATCATTTAGACAGAGGTGATAGTGACATGAAGGGTAAACCTGGAGAAGTCAAAGGGTCCCCCCATAAGGGCCTGGTTAGGAAGGGGAACAGTTAAACAAGCATTTACACAACAGAGTAAAAAACATAAAATATAGAGGCAGCTTGGAGGGCTGCAGGAGTTGTTCATGAGGGGCATTCAAACCAGCCTTGGAACAATCAGGAGGGCTTCCTGGAGGAGGAGACATTTAAGCTGAAAATGGAAAGAGGAGTAAGAGCTAGGGGAAAGGGGGGTGGGCAGGAGGAAAGTACTGTTTCAGGCAGGGGGAGCAACCTGTGCAGAGGACTGGAGATGAGAGGAAGCAGGCACATTTGAGGACTCCAGCAGGTCAGGGTTCTCCAGAGTGAGATGAGGATGAGGAGCCAATCAGAGCTGGGCTGTGACCAGTCTTGAGGTCACAGAGGGCAGAAGACTTTATTTTGAGGACCCAGGGCCAAGGGAGGGTTTAAGTCTCAGCGTCATCATCAATTCTGTGGTTTTGAGTAATCCCAGTGGCTACTGGTCCAGAAGAGTTAGTTCTAACTCAGCTGCTTTGTCCTGTGAGAATCAGTCATTGAGCAGCTGAGTCTAACAGGCCTCACTGGGGAGGTGACGTGCGGCATGCATGGCGCAGTGGGCTCAGGAGTTAGAGATCCAGGTTCAGGTCCCAGCCCTGCTCTTGTCTGGCTGTGTGACAGATGAGTTGGCTGAGAGAGGTCAGATTAGGCTTTGGGAGATATTTCCATGTTATGGGTCCTGGAGTTCTCATGGCTCTGTGTGTCCCTCTTGCGTTGGTGCTTTATGGTAGCCTGGGGTTGTCCTACCTGTATCAGTCTAACCTGGCCCCATCTCCGACCTCCGGAAGGAGTATCACCCAGACCCAGGTGTTGGCATCATGTTCTCTTTTGGTGTGTGCTAGGAACTGTCCCTGCCGGTCTTCGTTGCTGTGTGCAGGCTCTCTCTAGCTGAGGCGAGCAGGGGCCACTCCAGTTGCAGTGAGTGGGCTGCTTATTGCACGGCTTCTCTGGGCTCCAGGGTGCGCAGGTTTCAGTGGTTGTGATATGCGGTTTAGTTGCCCCGCAGCATGTGGGATCTTCCCAGACCCGTGTCCCTTGATTGGCAGGTGGATTCTTAACCACCGAACCACCAGGGAAGTCCCTAGGAACAGGATCTTTTTTAATTAAGAGAGGAAATCCATGACATGTTTGACTATTAAAGCTATTGTATGAACAACCTAGCTGGAAAACTGCAGCTAAACCGTCTGAAGCGGCTGAGCGCCACTGCAGAGGAGGCTCCAGAGCAGCGGTTGAGGCTGCTTGATGATGTGGCCCCTTGGTCACAGAGGCAGTGTTGGGAGAAGTGGACGCAATGGAAGGGGAGACACAGATTACAGGAGTTAGGCCCACCAGTACTTACGAGGCTCATCGTTGTCACCCTATAACTATAATGTACGCAATAATGAGTCCGTTTAACTCGGCATCAGCCTGTCATCTGCCGTGGGCCTTTCCAGGGAGAGCGGAGCGAGTGCTGCTTAGACTCTCTGTTTGGGGATGAAGATGTGCACAGCTTAGTTCCCTTCTTAACACTGTCGCCCGGCTGCCTGGCCCCAGGGTGGGTTTGCATCAGGACCCAAATGAGGTCCACAATGTAAAGAGTTACATACAGTTTCTTTTAAACTTCTGGTTTTATATTGGCATGTAGTTGGTTTATGATGTCGTGTTAGTTTCAGATGTACAGCCAAGTGATTCAGTTGTATGTATACATTCAGCCCCGCTTTTTCACGTTATTTTTCCTTGTAGGTGATTACAGAATATTGAGTAGAGTTTCCCATGCTATACACAGGTCCTTGTTGATGATCTATTTTATATATAGTAGCTGGTGTATGTTAATCCCAAACTCCCCTAATTTGTAAAATACCCTTTATTTATTCAGCTCTCTCAGGCCTCAGCTGTGGCATCAGGATCTTTGTTGCACCGTGTGGGAGCTTTTGTTGCAGCGTGGTGCATGGGCTTAGTAGCTGCAGCACACAAGCGTCGATGCTCCATGGCATGTGGGTCTTGGTTCCCCCAGCAGGGATCAAACCCATATTCCCTGCATTGCCCAGTGGATTCTTAACCACTGGACCACCAGGGAAGTCCCCCAGACTCCTAATTCAATATATCAGTTTCTCCATTTCTTTGTTTTTTTCTCTGCCTCTCTCTCCTTCCTCCTCATCTCTCTGTCTGCCACTGTCCTGTGTCTCCCTTTCCCTCTCTGTTTCAATACAGTCTATTTGTTGAAGAAACAGGGTTATTTGTCTTCCCCAGTCATAGGAGTCTGTTGCTAGGTGTGCATCCACACACACGCACGTATATAAAAGTGTGACCCTCCTGCACTGTCAGGGCTCCTCAGGTTCTCAGGCTCAGGGCTGTGGGCGCTAGGGCTGGCCTTTCCTCTTGGACAGGGCTGTCTGTGCCCTGTAGGGCGTCAAGCAGCATCCCTGGTGTCCACCCACAGACACCAGTAGCATGAAGCCAGCTCTGCGAGGGAGCCGGCTTGCAGGAGTTTGGGGGGCCTGGGTCAGCACCATGGGGAGGAAGGCATCTGGGCTGGTCCCCCGAGGAGCTCCCAGGCTGAGGTAGCCCTCAGTGCTATATCCAGCTGGGCCAAGATGATTGAACTTTATGCACCGGTGTTACTGGGTACCTGAGCCCAGCTGCCTGGGAAGGGCCTGACCTGGGAAGGGCTAACGGCCCCACCGGGGGTCAGGACACATCCCCTTTGAGAGGATCTGGGTGGCTGCACAGGTCACTGGAGTGAAAGGACATGTGCGAATGATGGGTGTGTGTCAGGGGTCCTGGCAGGCAGATGGCAGGGCCGTGACTGCTGCCTGGGGAGGAGCAGCACACACAGCAGGCTGCCTCTTTCTCCCTGAGCGCCTGCCTCATGCTGGGCCTCACCAGACGCCGCTGTGGAGTGACTGAGAGCAAGGCCGTGGGGCCTGCAGGCGGTGGGGCCGGAGTGGGGCATGTCATCTGCAGAGAACGTAACAGCAGCTAAAAGTCCATCTGCTTTTTAACGTGTAACTGCGTCATTGATGTGTAATCCGTATACCATACAGTTGACCCCTGTAAAGTGTATGTGTTTGTAAATTATTCAGAGATTCTGCAACCACCAAGACTCCCAAACCCAGAAAATTTTCATCAACCCCAAAAAGAAACTCCATTTCCTCCAACTACCCATTTTGCTCAACTCCCCAGCCCTAAGCTACCACTAATTTAGTTTCTGTCTCAAGCCATTTGCCTGCTTTGGACATTTCACGTAGATAGAACTTACACTATGTGGTCTTTTGTGATTGGCTTCTTCTACTCGATGTCATATTGCTAAGGTTCATCCATGTTGTTTGTTATTCTTTCTGGAGGCTGAATAATATTCCAGTGTATGGATAAACCACATACATTGATCCATTCACCCGTGGATGGACATTTGAGTTGCATTCACTTGGGGCTGTTATGAATAATGCTCTTCTGAACATTTGTGGGTGAGATATAATGTGGGTGAATGTTTTCACTTTTCATATACCTAGGGGTGAAATTGCCAGGTCATATGGTGACTCTATCCACATTTTGAGGAGCTGCCAGGCTGTTTTCCAAAGCAGTTGCCTCATGTTACACTCCCATCAGCAGTGTGTGAGCACTCCAATTTCTTTGCATCCTCACCAGCACTTACTACCGTCTTTTTGATTCTAGCCATTCCAGTGGATGTGAAGTGCTACCTCATTGTGGTATTGGTTTACATTCCCCTTTTTGGGCTCCAAAATCACTGCAGATGGTGACTGCAGCCATGAAATTAAAAGACGCTTACTCCTTGGAAGAAAAGTTATGACCAACCTAGATAGCATATTCAAAAGCAGAGACATTACTTTGCCAACAAAGGTCCGTCTAGTCAAGACTATGGTTTTCCTATGGTCATGTATGGATGTGAGAGTTGGACTGTGAAGAAGGCTGAGCGCCGAAGAATTGTGCTTTTGAAGTGTGGTGTTGGAGAAGACTCTTGAGAGTCCCTTGGACTGCAAGGAGATCCAACCAGTCCATTCTGAAGGAGATCAACCCTGGGATTTCTTTGGAAGGAATGATGCTAAAACTGAAGCTCCAGTACTTTGGCCACCTCATGCGAAGAGTTGACTCGTTGGAAAAGACCCTGATGCTGGGAGGGATTGGGGGCAGGAGGAGAAGGGGACGACCGAGGATGAGATGGCTGGATGGCATTACGGACTCAGTGGACGTGAGTCTGAGTGAACTCCGGGAGTTGGTGATGGACAGGGAGGCCTGGCGTGCTGCGATTCATGGGGTCGCAAAGAGTCAGACACGACTGAGCGACTGAACAGAACGGAATGACTAAAGCTGTTGAGCATCTTTTCATGTGCTTGTTGGCCATTTGTATGTCTTCTTTGAAGAACTATCCATTCGAATACTTTACCCATTTAAAAACTAGCTGGTCTTTTTATTGTTGGATTGTCATGCAAAGAGTTGACTCATTAGAAAGACCCTGATGATGGGAGGGATTGGGGGCAGGAGGAGAGGGGAAGACAGAGGATGAGATGGCTGGATGGCATCAATGACTCGATGGACGTGAATCTGAGTGAACTCCGGGAGTTGGTGATAGACAGGGAGGCCTGGCGTGCTGCGGTTCATGGGGTCACAAAGAGTCGGACACGACTGAGAGACTAAACTTGAACTTAACTTGAAGCATTCTTTATACATTCTGGGTACAGATCCCGTATCGGATTTGTGATTTGCACATAATTTCTCCCATTCTGTGAGTTGTCTTTTCACTTTCTGGATGTAAGTGATTAGAATTGGAGGAGCTATCAGATTCTATCACAATTAGCACTAAATAAACTGGGCTGACCATCGGAGCTGAGACAGTGAGAGCAGTGATGGTTGCCCAAAGACTTCAGTCAGGCCTGGAATGTTTGGAGTCAAGAGAGGAGCCTAGCTAGGCTGGAGGCTGCCACTGGTGGAGAGGCTTGAGGGAGCCTTGATGCCGAGCTTCGGTGCCTGGAATTGATCCTGTAAGAGGGAGCCACAGGTGTGGGCACAGGGGAGTAACATGAGACGGGGGTGCTAGGAAGGCTGTCCCTCTCCCGCCTAAATGGGTGCCACCCTCACCCAGGACAGCCTTTCTGTCCCCCACCAGGGGGCTGCCTGGCCAGTCCCTTTGGAAACCACCAGGGCCACCGGCACCTCTTTCCTGTGCACGGGGACCCCTGGGTGGCCGGAAGCAATGCATTGTAATGCTGGCCTCCAGGATTTCCTGCACTGGCCCAGGGGCTGAACAGGTCTTTGTGAAAACCCTCCCCAGAGAGCCCCGGCTGCCTGGCCAGGGTCAGACTCAGGAGGGATATTTGCTCTGGGGCCTTGAGGAGAGGGCCTTACAAGAAGTGAACGCTCTCTGCTTGTTGGGCCGAGGAGCCCTCTGGAGCCCCATCCGCCAGCCTCCTGGCTCTGGGTGAGGGTCACCTCCCAGCACCCTCTGCAGTGGGCCCAGTAGGGTAGGCTGCCAGCTGCTGATCCCAGCTGGCTGTCATCAGCTTCCTTGCACTTTGCGTTCAGCAGAAATGAATCTGGGATGTCAGAGACCTCAGTGGAGCCTGATGCCCACCTCCCATGGGCAGGCGGCATGACCCCTGCACTGAGGACATGAAAGGTCACCCTCGACTCCCCTCCTGCACCCTCTCTGGGGACAACCAGATCTCGTCACTCCTGGGCTCTAACCGGCTTTTGGCTGAGGCAGGGACACACACTGGCCAAAACGGAATTTTACTTATACAAACAGTCCACCCAGTGCCAAGCAGACAGAAGGGGCTGAGTAAATGGGTGTCAGAGAGGACGGCGGGGGCTGCAGGACAGTCCACTGCCCTGCCCGGCCAGGGGTGAAGGGCTCTCCCGCCACCAGGACCTGCCACCTCCGGGGGCTCTTCAACCTGAGGCTGCAGTACCGGGCACAGCCTGGCCACTGCAGCCTCCAGACCCAGCCAAGGCCACATCACGTTTCCTGTCACCAACTTCCGAGACCAGTGTGTATCTCTGTGGCCTGGATCCGGCCCCCAATTGTTCTCATGAGAAGCTGGCTAGGGAGTTGGAGCAGGGCCTGGCCTGGTGTGGGTCAGGGACCTGATTTCTGCTCCAGGGTGGCTGGAGGGTTTGTCCTCTGAGCCCCCACCTAGAACACTTTGTCCCCACTGTGCCCATCCGCACCCGGCCTGACCAGGAAACTGACACAGCTGCCCTCGGGAGTATGCGGAGCCAAGGACACAGCTGGATATTTCTGCCCCCCTGCAAAGTGCTTGTGAACCCCCCTGTCTTCCTGTGGATCGCAGTGGAACGCCATGGGGGAGACATGCTGGAGTAGGTGGGAAGCCTGGTCCTGAGTTATGTGGCCTCATCTAGAAAGTGTCCCTTCCCCCAGAGGTGACGCCGCATGGCTGTGGGTCTCCTCTCGCCCTCAGTCGGGCTGGAAGGAGGACAGGACTTCTAGGGGCCGAGCTTTCCACTACCAGGGAAGTCGACCACCTCCCCAGCTTGTGGGTGAGGGGTTACCTTAGTGGCCATCTGGGGCAGTGGAGGGAGATGAGAGCTGATGCTATTAATAACTGAACATTTGCTGTGTGCTGGCTTGTGCTGGATTGCCACGTTGGGTGTCTTGTTTGGCTGTCACTGTCCTTGGAGGCAGATACTGTTATTGCCACGTTTCAGGTGAAACATCAAGACAGAGAGGAGTCGCAGCTCACTGGAGGTCACCCAGCTGATCGAGGGGCCTGTGATGGAAGCAAGGAGTCTGTTTAAACTGCCTGTGAGGCTCTATAGGTCCCCCTCCTTGGTGTAGGCATGGGGCTGCCCTCAAGAAGATTCTAGGGGGAAAGAAAAAAATGTTAAGCAGTAAATGAGAGGATTTCCACTTTCAAGGCATGCCACATGGGAGACCTCTGATAGGCAGTCAGAGAGTACTTCTCTCAAAAGGCGGCTTTCTCATTTACATCTTGTTGAGCCCTGAGAACAGACAGCTTTGCGTTGAGAAGGGAGTAGAGTCCAGGAACTGCTTAGTCAGAGGCTCAGCTGAGGGGCTGAAATGGGCTGCCCCCTCGAAGTGCAAGATGAGCAAGGGGAGGGCGGACCCCAGGCCTGTGGGCCTGGTTAGGCCGTGTGTGCTCCTACTGAGCTGCATGCTGTGGGACAGAGACACCTCAGTCAGGTTTCCTGCCTTTGAGGCAATTCCAGTTAGGTGGTAGAGATGCAGAGGCACCGTCAGTGACCCGCAGTAGCAGGGCGGGGAAGAAAGGGAGCAGGACCTGGGGTTGGGGTGCAGGAGCTCCGAGGCACGCAAGCCCCCTGGGCCAGGGTAGGACAGGCGCGGCCAGGACCCTCACAAAAGGAGGGGACATCGTAGGCGTTTCCTGTGGCAGCTATAACTAATGACCACAAATGTATTGGCTTAAAGCATCACAGATTTATTCTGTTACTGTGCTGCAAGTCAGAAGTCTGACGCGGATCTTCTTGGGCCAAAATCAAGGTTTCAGCAGAGCTAGTTCCTCCTGGGGACTCCACGCGGAATCTGTTTCCTTACCTTTTCCAGCTTCTAAAGGCTGCTGCATTCCTTGGCTCGTGGCTCCTTCCTCCATCTTCAGAGCCAGTGGCTTAGCATCTTTGAATCTCTGAATTTGGCTCTCTTGCCTCCCTCTTCTGAGGACCTTGTGCTTACACTGGGGTCACCCAGCTGATCTCAGACAGTCTCCCCATCTCAAGATCCTTCACTGAGTCCATCTGCCAAGTCCCCTTTGCCATCTTAGATCACTTATTCACAGATTCCAAAGATCAGGACATGGACACTTTGGGGAGTTGTTATTCAGCGGACTGCAGGTTGATATCAAGGTAGGCATTTTGGGGCTGAGAATCCAGAACCCCAAGGGTGAGGGTGGATGACAGGACTGAGCTGCTTAGTAAGGGGCTGGTGGGGACTGAGGTGCCACAGAGAATCACCATAGGCTGAGACTGTTACATGGCAGCCTGCACAGACAGCTGCGATTGAGTGGGGAGGGGGAAACCCTGGCTGGCCTCTTGCCAGCAGTGTGACCTGGGACAATTCACTCTACGTTTCTTAGCTTCACTCTCTGCAGGTGAGTGGGCGGGGGGCATGAGAAGCATTTATAAATTGTGAAACACAGTGTCTGGCACACAAGAGATGATTACCCTATGGTGGCAGCCTACACTGGGCATGGGGAAACAGTGCCGGGGAGCGTGTGGGGGCGAGACCGCACCTAGGTGACACGATCTATCCCAGGACCGTCTCACAAGCTGAGAAAGTGAAGCGTGTCCCAAGAACTCTGATGACAGCAAAGACACCAGGGGCCACGTTGTGGCACACAGAGGGGCCTAATGGATGTGTGTAGAATGAACAAGTGAGGCGGGGGGAAGCAGTGGGGGACCTGGGCTTGCGCAGGGGAGGGGGCCTCCGAGGGGAGAAGTGGTGGCCGCTGAGCTCTCTCCACAGACAGGATTGGGGTGGACAGAGTCCTGGAGCTCAGCTGAGCCCCTGCCCTCCAAACAGTGCCCCTTTCTCTGTAAAGGTCCTTTCATCTGATGGGTGGCCTGGGGGCTGGCTGTGCACCAGCCCGGCCCTGCTCTGGGGAGGGCCAGATCTGGGCGGCGACCCAGAGGCCGCTGTCTAGGGGACTGTCCCCAGTGTGGACGGGCTGGCGCTCCTAGGGGGGGCCGCACGGCCAGGGCCACCGAAGCCCTAAATCACCAGGAGACAGTGTGCAGGACAGTGGCAGTATGCAGGAGACTGAGGGCAGGACGATGACCTTAGCGAGAGCTGGCACGGAGGGAGGGGCTGCCCTTCTGCTCAGGACCCTTGGAGCCCCGCAGGGCAGCCCCTGAGCGACATTCACCCGCCACCCGGAGTCGCC
Source organism: Aepyceros melampus (assembly GCA_006408695.1). Lineage (NCBI taxonomy): Eukaryota > Metazoa > Chordata > Mammalia > Artiodactyla > Bovidae > Aepyceros > Aepyceros melampus. The sequence continues at coordinate 337,471 of SJXQ01002002.1, forward strand.
ACAGGCCCGACTCTTGCTGAGTGCTCCTGTGTACCCGCGCGAGCCATGACTCACACCTGAGGGATGGTCGCATTGACAGAGCACCTGCTATGCCAGGCCTGTGCTAAGGCTGCAGAGACGCCATGCAGCCTGGTGGTTAAGACCAGGCCCCAGAACCTCAGTGCTGGGTTTCAGTCCCGCCTCTTCATGTCCCAGCAGGGTAGTCCTTACCTCTTTGTGCCTCGGTTTCCCCCATCTATCAAGTAGAGATAGAGCAGTACCAATCTTACAGGGCTGTGGTGTCGATGAAATGAGTTGACGTGTGGAATGCCCTAGAGGGGCCTGTCCTGGGGCCTGGCGAGGTCATGGTGTCCACTGTTTTTGTTCCGTTGTCAAAATGTGGAGGCCCCACAGTGATGTGCAGAGCATGGGGCAGGAGACGGGAGGCAACACTGTAGTGTTGGGGACAGCTGTCCTCAGAGCTGGCCAGGAACAGCCAGGTGGGGGCTGTGCATGTTGGCTGGGGTGGACTCAGGACACTGGCCTCAGCCACGTGAAGAAGGTGGACCGCCTCCTCCTCAGTATTTGTAATACTCAGAAATAACCAGCTGGCACTGCTTGAACACTCTCCACATAGTGTCAGTTCATGGACTCTGCCCACTACTTGGGGTGAGGTAGTGTGCTTGGCACTACTATGTGCCATCCTTACTCCATTTTGCAGATGGAGAAAGTGAGGCAAGGCATGGCGAAGGCACTTGGTGACGTCACTCACTTTGTTTGTGGTGGAGCCAGGAGATGCCCTGACCAGAGTCCTTCCTTTTTGCTGGTTTCCAAGCTGCCTCTCTGGGGGCACTAAAGAGCTGCAGATGGTTTGAGGGCAGGGAAGTCACGTGAGCAAAGTGGAGTTTTGGAAGGCTGGATGTGGAGCAGAGTTCCAGTGGTCTGGTGTGGGGTAGAGAAGACGGGGGAGCGGCTCTAGGAGAGACTGTTCTGCAGTCAGGCAGGAAGTGATGTGATGGCCTGGGGGAGGGCTCAGCGAGGCTGAGACCAGCTGGGAACAAGGTCTCAGGAGAATTTCAAGACAGGGGATGTGCCCACAACCACAAGAGGCTAGGGGCTGAGGCTGCCGGAGGGTGTGGCCGCCTGCAGACAGAGAGCAGCCCAGGCCCTGTGAGCGAGTCTCCCCTGGCTTGTTTCTGCTGCCTTTGCTCACTGCCTCTTTCCTCAGGAGCCCCAGCAGGGTCCCCGGGAGCAGCCTGCTGCCCTGGCCTCCGTGCGGGCCTTCTGCCTGGCTCGCCCAGGACCCCAGGCAGCCACCTCCCCGACTCCACTCAGAGCCCAGGCTCTCAGGGCAGGGCCACAGGGATACAACTGGCCTCCACTCCCCTCAGATCTGTTAAAACCCAGCCTCAGAATCTGTGAAGACAGCCAAGGGCACCTCTGCCCGTGCACCCAGACCCCATGGCGTGTGTCCTGAGGCTCAGGGCTGGCCGGCCATGCTGCTTGCTCACCTGGCCCCGTGGGCTCCGAAGTCAGCCAGCCCAGGCTGGTGGCTGACCTTGGGAGGGCTCCTTGTCTTGATTTCCTTCTCTGTAAACATGGGGAGATTAACAATAATAAATGTTAAAAGATTCTCATCTGGTGAGATTGTTTTGAAGATTTCTTGAAGATAATGAACGTGAAGGTCAGAGTAGCTGCAGACATGCTCATTACCATGTTTTCCTGGCAGGGCATTGCCTGAGGGACTGGGGAGACTGACGGATGTTTGTTGAGCACCTACTATGTGCCAGGCAGTGTTCTGGCCCTGTGCTAAGTGCTTCTGTGTATCATCTCATTATTCGTCACAGAAATCCTATAAAGACACACTGTTATTATCAGATTACCCCCAACTTAAAAAAATCAGGCAAAATTCATATCCCATTCATGCACGCTAAGTTGCTTCAGGCATATCTGACTCTTTGTGACCCCATGGACCCCAAGTAGCCCCCCAGTCTCCTCTGTCCATGGGATTCTCCAGGCAAGAACACTGGAGTGGGATGTCATGCCCTCCTCCAGGGGACCTTCCTGATGCAAGGATTGAACCCATGCCTCTTACCTCTCCTGCATTGTCAGGTGGGTTATTTACCACTCGCGCCACCTGGGAAACACACATCCCATAAAGTTCACCAATTTAACATTCATCACGTTAAAGTGTATGATTCAGTGGCCTTTAGTATATTCCCAAGAACTTTCTGGTGGCTTAGTGTAAAGAATCTGCCTGCCAGTGCAGGAGATGCAAGAGACTTGTGTTTGATCCTTGGGCCAGGAAGATCCCCTGGAGGAGGAAACGGCAACCCACTCCAGTATTCTTGTCTGGGAAATCCCATGGACAGAGGAGCCTTGCAAGCTATAGTCTGGGGGATTGCAAGAGAGTCGGACATGACTTAGTGACTAAACAACATCAACAAGGCCGTTCAACCCTCACCTCTATCTGATTTCAAAACATTTTCATTACCCACAAAAGGAGACCCTTACCCATTTGCAGTCACTCCTGATTCCCCCTCCCCAGCCCTAAGCAACCATTAATCTCCTTTGTGTCCCTGTGGATTTACTTGTTCTGGACATTTCATATAAATGAAATGGAATTCCATTTTTGTGGCCCTTTGTGATGCCAAAAACTAGGCTTTGGTGCACTAGTACCAGACTGAATCTCAGCGACAGAGTTTTGGGTAAAGTAGAAAAGAATCGGAGAAGGCAATGGCACCCCACTCCAGTATTCTTGCCTAGAAAATCCCATGGACGGAGGAGCCTGGTGGACTGAAGTCCGTGGGGTCGCACAGAGTCGGACACGACTGAAGAGACTTAGCAGCAGCAGCAACAGCAGAAAAGAATAGTTTTATTGTTTTGCCAGGCAAAGGGGACCAGAGTGGGTTTGTACCTCAAAAATTGTGTGTCCCAACCTGAGGGGATTTAAGGGGGAGTTTTATAGCAATGCTTCAAGGGTAGGGTTGCTGATACGGATCACACTGTGTGCAGGGCCTGCACGCCTTTAATCTTGTCTCAGGTGGTCTCCTGATGAGTTTCTCTGAAGTGAAGAATGCTGATATTTTCCATTTGTTGGGGGTTTTAGTTCTGCAGAAGAGCTCAGAGATATTGTTGCATGCATCCCTGGATGGGGACCCGGGGCCCTGCCCCAAGGCTGCACTGTTGTTTCTTGGCTGCCCTCCCTTCCCTGATTAGCAGCTGTTTGATTTTGACTTTTGGAGCTCAGATCATGGAGGCTGAAGTCTATTCTCTACAAACAAGAAATGGGGGACACAGAAAGACTTCTGCACTCAGGACCCCCGTAGGGTCCTGCTCGTTTTCTTTGCTGTCTGGCGTCTTTTCCTTTGCATGGTGTTTGCATCCCTGTTGCAGCCTGTGCCAGAACCTCATTCCTTCATGGCTGAATAATCCTTCACTGTGTGGATGAACCCCATTTTGTTAATTCAGTCATCTGTTGATGGACACACAGGTTGTTTCCACTTTTTAAAATCCTTGTTTCTAAAGACAAGGGAAATGGGCCAAACAAGCTACTGGCTGAAGATCAGCACCTGACTGTGACCCAGCAAAGACAGTTCCTGAGGGGAAGAACCCACGTGCACATCACAAACTGAATTCACATCCACAGCAGCCGTGTTCACAGTAACCCCACATTGGCAACCACCCACATGTCCATCAGCAGGCGGTGGATACCAAGCTGGTGTCGCAGTTCAGTCGCTCAGTCGTGTCTGACTGTTTGCAACCCCATGAATCATAGCACGCCAGGCCTCCCTGTCCATCACCAACTCCCGGAGCTCACTCAGACTCATGTCCATCGAGTCAGTGATGCCATCCAGCCATCTCATCCTCGGTCGTCCCCTTCTCCTGCCCCCAATCCCTCCCAGCATCAGTCTTGTCCAATGAGTCAACTCTTCGCATCAGGTGGCCAGAGTACTGGAGTTTCAGCTTTAGCATCATTCCTTCCAAAGAACACCCAGGGCTGATCTCCTTTAGAATGGGCTGGTTGGATCTCCTTGCAGTCCAAGGGACTCTCAAGAGTCTTCTCCAACACCACAGTTCAAAAGCATCAATTCTTTGGTGCTCAGCTTTCTTCACAGTCCAACTCTCACATCCATACATGACCACAGGAAAAACCATAGCCTTGACTAGACGGACCTTTGTTGGCAAAGTAATGTCTCTGCTTTTGAATATGCTATCTAGGTTGGTCATAACTTTTCTTCCAAGGAGTAAGCGTCTTTTAATTTTATGGCTGAGTCACCATCTGCAGTGATTTTGGAGCCCCCAAAGATAAAGTCTGACACTGTTTCCACTGTTTCCCCATCTATTTCCCATGAAGTGATGGGGCCAGATGCCATGATCTTCGTTTTCTGAATGTTGAGCTTTAAGCCAACTTTTTCACTCTCCTCTTTCACTTTCATCAAGAGGCTTTTTAGCTCCTCTTCACTTTCTGCCATAAGGGTGGTGTCATCTGCATATCTGAGGTTATTGATATTTCTCCCGGCAATCTTGATTCCAGCTTGTGCTTCTTCCAGTCCAGCGTTTCTCATGATGTACTCTGCATATAAGTTAAATAAGCAGGGTGACAGTATACAGCCTTGATGTACTCCTTTTCCTATTTGGAACCAGTCTGTTGTTCCATGTCCAGTTCTAACTGTTGCTTCCTGACCTGCATACAGATTTCTCAAGAGCCAGGTCAGGTGGTCTGGGATTCCCATCTCTTTTAGAATTTGCCACAGTTTCTTGTGATCCACACAGTCAAATGCTTTGGCATAGTCAATAAAGCAGAAATAGATGTTTTTCTGGAACTCTCTTGCTTTTTCCATGATCCAGTGGATGTTGGCAATTTGATCTCTGGTTCCTCTGCCTTTTCTAAAACCAGCTTGAACATCTGGAAGTTCACGGTTCACGTATTGCTGAAGCCTGGCTTGGAGAATTTTGAGCGTTACTTTCCTAGTGTGTGGGGTGAGTGCAATTGTGCGGTAGTTTGAGCATTCTTTGCATCATCCATCAGCAAAAAGGGAGACCCCTGCAGGCTCTTTGGGAGACCATTGAAAACCCGCTGAGTGAGAGCTGCCAGGCACACTGTGTGACTCTGTTTATATGAAATTCTAGAAAAGACAACTCTACTGCCACAGGTTTTCAGGGTGTGAGTGGAGGGTCGCATAGGGAGGGTTAGGAGGATTTGGTGGAGTCAGGGCTTAGGACACTGATATTGGCTTGTGAGGTGCTGGGTGTCTGGCTGGCACCGGCAGCCCTGGGTCACTGCCTGAAGGAGGCCCCAGAGTCCCCTCCAGCTTCTCCCCCAAAAGTGGGCTGATTCAGGGTGATGAAGGCAGCGGGGTGGAGAGGCCCTGTGCAGGCCTGTGTCTCTCTGTTTCTGTCTCTATCTTTGTGTTTCTCCATGTGTGACGTCTTGTGTCTGTGTGTGTATAACTCTGTGTGTCTCTCTTGGGTCTGTCTCCATCTCCATATCTATCTTTTTCTCCCTGTCTGTATTTCAGTCTCTGTCTGTATATGTCTGTCTCTCTAACTTTGTATCTCTGTGTCTCCCTCTCTGACTTTGTCTCTGTGTCTCCCTTGCTCTGACTATCTCTGTCTCTCTCTCCTCTCTCTGACTTTATCTTTCTGAGTGTTTCTCTGTATTTCTATCTTTGCCTCTGTTTGTGTCTCTCTGACTCTCCCTCTCTCTCTCTGTGTCTCTCTGTCTCTTCCCATCTCTGTATCTCTCTCTCGTGTTTCCGTCTCTTCATGGTCAGAATCACGGTGTCCCCTCCTACTTTTGGCTTGAGTAAGAAGAAAACCCTACTCAGGGTCTGTTAGGTCCATACCATTTCTGTCCTTTATCGAGCCCATCTTTGCATGAAATTTTCCCTTGATATCTCTAATTTTCTTTAAAAGATCTTTAGTCTTTCCTATTCTATTGTTTTCCTCTATTTCTTTGCATTGATCTCTGAGAAAGGCTTTCTTTTCTCTTCTTGCTATTCTTTGGAGCTTTCTATTCAGATGCTTCTATCTTTCCTTTTCTCCTTTGCTTTTCACTTCTCTTCTTTTCATAGCTATTTGTAAGACCTCCCCAGACAGCCATTTTGCTTTCTGTATTTCTTTTCCATGGGGATGGTCTTGATCCCTGTCTCCTGTACAATGTCATGAACCTCCGTCCATAGTTCATCAGACACTCTATCTATCATATCTAGGCCCTTAAATCTATTTCTCACTTCCACTGTATAATCATAAGGGAGTTGATTTAGGTCATACCTGAATGGTCTAGTGGTTTTCCCTACTTTCTTCAATTTCAGTCTGAATTTGGTAATAAGAAATTCATGGTCTGAGCCACAGTCAGCACCTGGTTTTGTTTTTGCTGACTGTATAGAGCTTCTACATCTTTGGTTGCAAAGAATATAATCAATCTGATTTCAGTGTTGACCATCTGGTGATGTCCATGTGTAGAGTCTTCTCTCGTGTTGTTGGAAGAGGGTGTTTGCTATTACCAGTGCATTCTCTTGGCAAAACTCTATTAGTCTTTGCCCTGCTTTATTCCTCATTCCAAGGCCAAATTTGCCTGTTACGCCAGGTGTTTCTTGACTTCCTACTTTTGCATCCCAGTCCCCTATAATGAAAAGGATATCTATTTTGAGTGTTAGTTCTAAATGGTCCTGTAGGTCTTCATAGAACTGTTCAACTTCAACTTCTTCAGCATTTCTGGTTGGGGCATGGACTTGGATTACTGTGATATTGAATGGTTTGCGTGGGAAATGAACAGAGATCATTCTGTCGTTTTTGAGATTGCATCCATGAGAAGGCAATGGCATCCCACTCCAGTACTCTTGCATGGAAATCCTATGGATGGAGGAGCCTGGTAGGCTGTAGCCCATGGGGTCACTAAAAGTTGGACACGACTGAGTGACTTCACTTTCACCTTTCACTTTCAGGCACTGGAGGAGGAAATGGCAACCCACTCTAGTGTTCTTGCCTGGAGAATCACAGTGATGGGGGAGCCTGGTGGGTTGCTGTCTCTGGGGTTACACAGAGTTGGACACGACTGAACTGACTTAGCAGCAGCAGCAGCAGCAACTGTGTCTCAGACTCTTTTATTGACCATGATGGCTACTCCATTTCTTCTAAGGGATTCCTGCCCGCAGTAGTAGACATAATGGTCATCTGAGTTAAATTCTCCCATTCCAGTCCATTTTAGTTTGCTGATTCCTAGAATGTCAATGTTCACTCTTGCCATCTCCTGTTTGACCACTTCCAATTTGCCTTGATTCATGGACCTGACATTCCAGGTTCCTATGCAATATTGCTCTTAAAGCATCAGACCTTGCTTCTATCACCAGTCACATCCACAACTGGGTATTGCTTTTGCTTTGGCTCCATCCTTTCATTCTTTCTGGAGTTATTTCTCCAGTGATCTCCAGTAGCATATTGGGCACCTACTGACCTGTGGAGTTCCTCTTTCAGTATGCTATCATTTTGCCTTTTCATACTGTTCATGGGGTTCTCAAGACAAGAATACTGAAGTGGTTTGCCATTCGTTTCTCCAGTGGACCACATTCTGTCAGACCTCTCCACCATGACCATCCATCTTGGGTTGCCCCGCAGGCGTGGCTTAGTTTCATTGAGTTAGACAAGGCTGTGGTCCTAGTGTGAATAGATTGACTAGTGTCCTGTGAGTATGGTTTCAGTGTGTCTTCCCTCTGATGCCCTCTCGCAACACCTACCATCGTACTTGGGTTTCTCTTACCTTGGGCGTTGGGTATCTCTTCATGGCTGCTCCAGCAAAGCGCAGCCACTGCTCCTTACCTTGGATGAGGGGTATCTCCTCATGGCCACCCCTCCTGATCTTGAATGTGGAATATCCCTCTAGGCCCTCCTGTACCCACGCAACTACTGCTCCTCCAACGGGGGGATAACTCCTCTTGGCCGCCGCCCCTCGGTCATGGGGTCCTTCAGGCTTCTGCCCCTGACTTCGGACATGATTAACAGTCTTGTTAATTGACTGAAGGTATGAGGAATTACTAGCAGTCTTTAGAATATTCCAGGTGAGTCCCAAGCTAAGGGAAATACAGAGGGAATTTAAAGAGATAAAGTTACATAGGCTTTTCTCAGCTGAAATTTTAGATAAATTGTTGGATAATTCACAGAGACAATAAGAAAAGAATGACCTATTAAAACTTGGGGTCACAACTTAGGAGATAGGTAACAGCTTTAACTGAAGCATATTTAATATTCAGTGATACTAAAATTGCGATAACTTATAGAAGACACGATAGGGTAATTAAAAGACAGTAGAGACTGTATTATTCTGAATGTATTCATAGAATAGAATCAACATGTATTTATTGGTTATCAGTTTAGTGCGGAGAAACATTTCAAGGTAGTTTGAAAGACACAAATCTGTCCCCATTCCACAATTGTACCCTCCAAGTATACAATTGAGATGGGGAGTTGACTGTAACGTGTAATTAAAAGCAGTACTGGGAAACAATAGAGATGATTTTCCAAGGCAGTGAATGATTAATTGCTTAATGATTTACAAGATTTAAAAGGAGAGAGGTTAATTAGCATTGGCCAGAAAGAGACGTAATAGAAGTTCGAGGAAATACACAGTATGTCAGCTTTCCTCAGGGGAAAAGCAAATAGAGTTACTGACTATTGGGTTTTTGGGAATGTGTGTGTGTGTGTGTGTGTGTGTGTGAGTGTGTGTGTATGTGTGTGACTGAATAATGAAAATTTAATTTTAAAATGTCAACAGTTTCAGACTGCCACATTTGGGTTTGCTGGAAGTTCCAGTGATTGGGGCTAGAAACTGGACTTTGTATATCTTTACATTGACTAGAGAACTTGCTACTCTGGTTTGCTCTTTTACTCATGCATATATAAGCAAATAGCTACCCTCTCCTTATAGTGTAACCTTGAAAAAGAGAAGCAATCAAAATGCAGCTGCTTCCAATGAAATGTGTTCTGTTTAATGACAGAAGTTAGGTTTATCTTATGCAAAACTGTTTCCCTGCTGAGATAGAGAAATCATCTTTTTTTTTCTTTGAATCTGGATATATGCTACCCCATGACTGGAAACCATTATTTGTGCTTAGGAGATAATGTTGTTTTACATCTTAACATTTACTTGCATTTATTAGAAGAACAGATTACTCCAGAAAAGATGTGTAAATCTGGTAGTGTCTTCACTCCATACAAGAAAGGCTATTAGCTGGATGGAGACTGTCACAGCCAAACTTGTGATACTTTATTAAAATCCTACATACAATGCTATGTCATATTTTAAAAGCCAGATACATATGATTATCTTGATTCCCGGATCCCATTTTGTAGGTGGAAATGGAAATTTCCCTATAAAACAACAATAATAGTAATAATCATAACTCCCTCTCATGAAAAGGGTAAAACTCTGGGGCAAGAAATGTTGGAAGTCTTGGATGGGAGCAGAATTTCTTTTTGTTCCAGAATGGAAGCAGAGTTGTACTGAGACACTAAACTTTGGTGCAGTCTGAGTTGATGTTCCCCGTGACAGTTTGCCAAGAGCTAGGCTGAGACACTGGCTATTGTCTCCTCACTTTTCTTATCCCTTTAGTGAAAATGTTTTTAAAATATGATGTCTTAATCCAGGGCATGATTTGAGAAATGAAAAAACCAACTCGTTAACAATGCTTGCAAAGTGTGAGGGACAGGAGCTTTATTTAGGAAGCTACTTGCTAGTAGCAGGTTTAGGGAGCATCTGTGGTCCAAAATGAAAGTGATGAACAGGAGGGATTTGAAGAGCATATGTACATGCTTTGTTAGTCTCAAAAATGTTAAGTTTCTCAGAAGTGGAGTGGAGAACTTTGTATAAGAATGGACTTCTAAAGTGTGATGTGACCTCTGTGATTGAGCACTGAAAGAAAACAAAAGTAAAAAAATCTAGGATATAGCTACAGAAAAATATAAAACTCCATTACAATCAGCTCAAGGTTTGGGGAACTCTTTTTCCATTGAAGGTGCATTCATACATAAAACACTATTTCAGTCAGTTTTTCTTACTCAAAAGCATCTCTTAAAATGGAGTGTGCTCAATAACCCATATGAGATTTTTGTAATTATTAAGTTCATGCAACCAAGCAACTAATTTCAACTCATTCCCATTTAAAAAATGAAAAGCAACACATAAACAGAATATGGAAATAAAACAAAATATTTGAATAAATTGAAATGTCAGAACCCAGTATTTTTCACAACTAAAAGTATGTATTCTTCAGGTACTCTGGGGATTTTGTGGATGAACTTGATATTAACGTCAGTCTCAGTGAGACTACTTCAAGTGTTTGCTTTAGCACTTTAAGAGACTATATCTGTATAGAACTTATTTAATTAATATTCCACATAAGAGTAAATAGCATTGGAAATGAAAGATTAGTGGTGGATGTGGTAAATCATTGAATAGCTCTAATCCTCTAAATGGCACAAGTATACAGTAAGATTATTAATGGTCCTTGAAAAATGTTCTTCTCAGCTTTCCTGCTTAGTGAACCTTAAGGCTACAATGTTTTGATATGTATTATTGAAACCCTTTTGTATGTATGTATTCATCCTGACTCACCGCCTACTATCTGCCGGTGTCTAATCTAGAGATCTTGTTGGTTAAGCAACCTCTTTGTAACTCAGGTTTCCTTGATTCAAAATGGTACAAATACTGCTTTGTGATGGTCTTAAGAAATAATGAATTAGGGTGCTCTTTCTATGCCATGAACTTGCATAAATACCAGGGAACTTCTTGAGTACAAAATTCCCATAGCTTATTTCTCTTAATCAGTTAATCAAACTATATGAAAACAAACATAAAATCAAAAACAATGTTAAACTAATCTTTTTGTTCTTCAATAACATTAGTAGATGTATAGAAATGTATCTAAATTAAATGAATGTTTAAAACCAAATGCAATATTAATTAATTAGCTAGTCAGTAAGTAAATAAGTAAATAATAATATTGAGTCTACTATACTCCAAGCATGGGGTTGAGCCTTCAGGATATAATGGTGAACAAATGGTGATTGATCTTACAGTTTCATGGAAAGGACAAACACTGACCTAGAAATTGGAAACGTAATATGTTTAAAAAGTTGAAGTAAAGAATACAATGGAACCTTAAAACAATACTGTGAACCTAGTATGAGAGCTCATTTATAGTTCTTGTGGCAAAATGTAGAGTATTTGTAAAATAGAGTAAACATTATGGATAAAATCCTTAAGATGAGAGAAGTGGGTTGTAGAGTCATTTCAAGAAACTGAAATAAAATTATAAATATAATGTATATATTGCATTTTAATAAAATATATAGCCTATACATATATAGAATGGCACCCCACTCCAGTACTCTTGCCTGGAAAATCCCATGGATGGAGGAGCCTGGTAGGCTGCAGTCCATGGGGTCGCTAAGAGTTGGACACTACTGAGCGACTTCACTTTCACTTTTCACTTTCATGCATTGGAGAAGGCAATGGCAACCCACTCCAGTGTTCTTGCCTTGAGAATCCCAGGGACGGGTGAGTCTGGCGGGCTGCCGTCTATGGGATCGCACAGAGTTGGACATGACTGAAGCGACTTAGCAGCAGCAATATATATATTATATATATATATATTATAATAATATATATAGAGAGAGACAGAATGGAGAAACACAAGATCTATACATGCAGAATTATGTATATGAGGTAGGATGGCTTTGGTCTTTATGTTATTTATTCATAGGAAAACACTGGAAGATTTTTAAAATGTGAGTGACATGATCAAATTTATATTTCACAATATCTTTCTGGATGCAATGAAAAAAGAAGATTAGAAAGAATAAGAGAATTGAACTCATTTGGAGAAATGATGGTGACTCAGACTAATACAAAGGAATGGGCAAAGAGAGAAGTGGAACATTTTGAGAAATAATTGGCGGGTCAAATTAAAGGACTTGGTGATTCATTAGATGGCAAATGTGGGAAAAGGGAGATTCTATGAGGACTCCTAGATTTATTGTTTGCATAACTTGGCAGATAGTGGTGTTAACTACTAATGTGGGAAACACTGACATGGGCTCAGGGCTCATCATTATGGGATTTTTTAAAAAAATATTTTTGAGAGGATAATAAGTTTACTTCTGATCATGTGTTTGAAAGGGCTTTTAGTTATGCATATGGAGATAATAATTTAGAGTCTGTACATATAGCTCTGGAATAGAGTAGAGGGAAATGCATTTCAAATACAGATTTATAGGTTATTAGCTTATTAAATTAGCCCAAGGAAAATGTATAGACTGATTAGAATGTCTAAGAGTGAATCTAAGGTACACTAATTTTTAGGTCACCTGGGAAAGAAAATCAAGCAAAGGAGACTAAGAAAGAGAAGCTAGGAAGAATACCAGAATTTTTAGAAGTTCAAGTAGTCAGTATTGTGGAACACTGATAAAACAATACCATATACAAATGCATACATTTCTAGTAAACTCATACTGAAAACTAGCTCACACTAATTAGTTAGAACTGATTATTGGATGTCAAGATTAAATGAACAGCTAATCACTCTTTTTTTTCCATATTCATCCAAAATTTTGTATCTGTATTTTGAAGGCATCCAATCAATTGCCATATCTCCTTCAACAATATGTATTGCATTTCTGCTCTTACAGTTACTTCACCATCCCCACACTAATCCAGTATTTTACTATGACTTTCTAAGGATTTCTCACCTAGTTCACTTATGTCTTATCACTCCTTGCTTTAGTGCACCTTATGAACTAAACAGTTTTCTGAATTTATAATTCTAATTTTATCAATGTCTTAATAAATCTTCAATGGCTTACTTTTTGCTCAATTTATGATGAATTTCTATGTGACAGGAGTATGGGATATATACTAAATTACACAGTTTTAGTTGCACTACAAGTGACTACTAAATAAAGTGGTAAGTTAAACCTTATTAAGAATTTGGATTTGAGCAAATACTTGAAGAAGATGGGGTAGATAGTGCAGTGAAGAGTGGGGAGAAATGTATTCAAGGAACCACTCATAGGCAGGAGTGAGGCTAGAGCACATGAGGATGAGAGATGGCCTATTTGGCTGTAGGAGGATTGCAGTAGGATTTCAAGAAAGGGAAGAGGTGGGGTATATTATGAGGGCACCGTCAGCCATTGCAAAAATTTAACTTTGCTCTAAATGAGATGGAAAACTATTGGAGCAAAGTGTGGTGAGAAATAAGATGATTTGCCCTCCCCATAAGCACTAAGGTCTTCCCTGGTGACTCAGCTGGTAAAGAATTTGCCCATAATGTGGGAGACCTGGGTTTGATCCTTGGGTTGGGAAGATCCCCTGAAGAAGGGAAAGGCTATCCACTCCAATATTCTTGCCTGGAAAATCTTAGGGACAGAGGAGCCTGGTGGGCTACAGTCCACGGGATCACAAAGACTCAGACACGACTGAGTGACTTCCACTCACTCACTCATTCATAAGCACTAAAAGAATCACTCTTGCTGCTGTGTTGAGTATAGATAATAAAAACATGAAGACAGGAGTCTTTAGGAAGCTTTAGAGTTGCCCAACAAAGTGATTCGTACTAGCTTGATAGCAGTGAATATGGTTGGAAGTAATCAGATTTCAGATAAGTTTTGAAGGAATAGCTAAAAACAGTTGCTGGTGGATTTCATGTGCTATGTCACAGAAAACCTTTCCCTCTCTCTCCCTTCCCACCAACCTCACCCCTTTTTTTTGGTTTGAATAACTTAAAATTTGGAAACATCAGCTGTGACAAATGCTAAAATAGAGTAGTAGTCTCTGGCGTGGAGCTGGGAGATTATGAGTGCAATTTTTGATCTTCTGAGTTAAGAGTGTTTCAGATTTTAAAGTGGAGATCATTAGCAGGCAAATGGATTGAGGAATTAGAATTGGGAATGGGATATCTAAATAAAATATATCATTTAAGAAGTTTTCATCATACAAATGGTATTTAAAGCCCCGACCAGATGAGATTACCAAAGAAGTGAACATGATAGAGAAGAGAAGACAACCCAGAAGTGAGCCCCGCATCATCACTACAACATTAAGCAATCCGGGAGACAAGGGAGAACCTAAACAGAATAAAGGAAAGGAGTAACCCATGAAGCAAAAAGTGAAAAAGAGAAGAGCCAAGTGGGGGGGAATCATCAAAGATTAGGAAACATCAGCTGTGTGAGATGCTGTAGAATGGTCAGATAAGATTGGGAATGAAAATTGACTTTAGGGAATGTAAGTATAAGGAAGTCATTAGTGGCCCTAACATGCAGTTTCACTGGGGTGATGGAGGTGAAAAAGTTCTCAAAGTGGGCTTAAAGATAATAATAGGAGATGAAGTGGAGACCTTCACTTTCAGAATGTTGCTGCAAATGGGAGCAAGAAATGGGAAAGCAGCTTACTGGAAATAGTGAGCTCAACATGTTTGTATGCTGTTAGGAATGATCCAGCAGAAAGAACAAATTTGATGTGAAGGGAGTGGAGTAATACTGGAATTAGAAGGGCTGCATTCTAGCACCTAGATTTCCAAGTATTCCAAGTGCCCTACATGTGTCAGCTTGATTCATTCTCATGCTATCCTATAGGATAGTTATTAACATCCCCATTTTACCCAGGGTCATAACTCATTAGTAGGTGGTAGAGCTAGGGATTGAATTCAAGCATATTAGCTTCAAAGCCTCAGCTGTTAAACCCTGACATCTGATTTCCTGTCCTGTATGCAGGACTTTAGCCCCTGTGACCTTGCAGGAGATGAATTCCCATCTGTGACAGCCTTTTTCTGAACTGGAGCCTAGCTTGGCTATAGGTGGTTCACTTCAACTCAGTAATGCGTAATTTTGTTACAATTCTTGTATACAGAGATCATTTCAGTGGTTTTAAGTTGTATTTTTCTTTTAGAATTTCACTTTTTGTATTTAATCATCATTATTATTTGTTTGGTGTAGGAGAATGTATGAATGTATCGACTTACCATGCCCCAACCCTATATTTTATGAAGATTCATAATGACATTTACAATTTAGGAAATATTGCAAATTCAATTCTAAATTATTATTTCATATTTTTAAATTTATTGGCAAACTCTCTCATATTCTCACCTTAGCATTGAACTTGTCATTTTTCTTATGTTTTTCTCTTTTGTTTTTCGTTCCTAATATTTTGTTCCATGCATTGAAATTTGCTTAAATTTCCTTATGCTTAGTGTCAGCTTTTTAATTTTTAGAGAATGCCCTTTGTATTCTGAGCTGATAATCCATGTTCCAACATCTTATTCAACATTTTATTCAAAAAACTAACTTTCTAGGAATTCTCTCTGGATTCACTTCCTATACCACTCAGATCTCATCTTTCATTTTTATAGTAGATTGTTCTCTACTGACTGATAAATTGTAGCTATTCTCTAGATATATTCAGTTTTTTAGATCCCATAAATATGTTTTAGTTTCTTAGAGGGCTGCAATATTGCCATCTGAGTTTTTTAAAAAGTACATTCTTTCTTGGCAATGATAACTATGTTTTGGGTAATAACTTCTACTCAAAACTATATGCTGTGCTAATCGCTTCAGTTGTGTCTGACTCTGTGCGACCTTATGGACTGTAGCCTGCCAGACTCCTCTCTCTGTGGGGATGCTCCAGGCAAGAATACTGGTGTGGGTTGCTGTGCCCTCTTCCAAATCTTTCCAATCCAGGGGTTGCACCTGTGTCTCCTGAGTTTCCTGCATAAATAAATTAATCCTCATCTTATCTGTAATGGGGACAAAAATTATAACAAAAACCATAAAATGAGAGGTGAATTCTTTTCTTTATAAGGAAGTGGCAGATAACATTGAAGAAGAAATTAAATACTTATTACTGCATAATTTCAATTATTCATTCATTCAACAAGTATTTTTCTTTAACTTCTAGGTTCCAGGCACTGTCTCAGGCACTGTTCTAACTACTTGAACATAAGTATTGAACAAAGCATAGTAAAGCCCCTCTCATCATTAAGCTCCATATAGACCCTATAGGTAAGTAGATGATGTAACGTCAAGATTCATCTAAAGAAGTGAATCTGGAATAAATAATTAAATGAACAAAAATTATTATTATTTTTGATGGATAGTTCTAAGGCCTAAATTTTTGGTGAAGAGTTAAGTGGTCTACTTAAAAACATGAGGGTTACTGTAGGGTGGGGATCTATAAGGGGGAGGAAAACAAGAGGTTCGGGGATGACTGTCAGGTATCACTACACATTCACTGACATGTGAGATCCCCAAAATGACGACTTTGAGATTAAATGGGAATACAGTTCTTAACTTTCATTTAGGGTACTTCAGTTCAGTTCAGTTGCTCAGTCATGTCCAACTCTTTGCGACTCCATGAATTGCAGCACGCCAGGCCTCCCTGTCCATCACCAACTCTCGGAGTTCACTCAGACTCACGTCCATCGAGTCAGTGATGCCATCCAGCCATCTCATCCTCTGTTGCCCCTTCTCCTCCTGCCCCCAATCCCTCCCAGCACCAGAGTCTTTTCCAATGAGTCAACTCTTTGGCCAAAGTACTGGAGTTTCAGCTTTAGCATCAGTCCTTCCAAAGAACACCCAGGACTGATCTCCTTTAGAATGGACTGGTTGGATGTCCTTGCAGTCCAAGGGACTCTCAAGAGTCTTCTCCAACACCACAGTTCAAAAGCATCAATTCTTCGGCACTCAGCTTTCTTTACAGTCCAACTCTTACATCCATACATGACCACTGGAAAAAACATAGCCTTGACTAGATGGACCTTTGTTTGCAAAGTAATGTCTCTGCTTTTGAATATGCTATTTAAGTTGGTCATAACTTTCCTTCCAAGGAGTGCTTAGATGATTAAAGTTTATATCTTGTTATTTATTGTCTCTTTACTCCGTGTTCCTTTTTTTTTCTTTCCTGCCTCTTTAAAAATTGACCATTTTTGTGATTCAATTTTATCTTCTATATTAGCTTGTGATTGCATGTATGATGCTAAGTTGCTTCAGTTGTGTTAGACTCTTTGCAACCCTATGGACTGTAGCTGCTAGGCTCCTCTGTCCATGGGATTCTCCAGGCAAGAATACTGGAGTGGGTAGCCATGCCCTCCTCCAGAGGAACTTCCTGATCCTCGGATCGAACCCACATCTCTTATGTCTCCTGAATTGGCAGGCAGGTTCTTTACCACTAGTGCCACTTGGGAAGCCCAACTTATGATTGCTGCTGCTGCTGCTAAGTCGCTTCAGTGGTGTCCGACTCTGTGTGACACCACAGACGGCAGTCTACCAGGCTCCCCTGTCCCTGGGATTCTCCAGGCAAGAACACTGGAGTGGGTTGCCATTTCCTCCTCCAGTGCATGAAAGTGAAAAGTGAAAGTGAAGTCATTCAGTCATGTCCAACTCTTCACGATCCCATGGACTGCAGCCTACTAGGCTCCTCTGTCCTTCATGGGATTTTCCAGGCAAAAGTACTGGAGTGGGTTGCCCTTGCCTTCTCTGAACTTATGATTAAACCCTATCTAATGGATCTAGGCCAGTGGATCTCTGGGCTGACCTGGTAGCTCAGTGGTAAAGAATCTGCTTGCAATGCAGGACACCTGGTTTGATCTCTGGACCAGGAAGATCCCCTGGAGGAGGGCATGGCAACCCACTCCAGTATTCTTGCCTGGACAATCCCATGGACAGAGCAGCCTGGTGGGCTGCAGTCCATAGCGTTGCCCAGAGTCAGATACAACTGAACTGACTAACCAGCAGCAGTTGGTCTCTATATTTGTGACTACTTGGCAATACTGGAAACCTTTTTGGCTGTTGCAGTGGAGATGCTACTGGCATCTAGATGATGGAGGTAGGAAATCCTCCTAAACATACTGGAATGCAAGGGCAGGCCCACAAAACAAAAATTACAGGGCTCAAAATGTCAGCAACTCCAAGATTGAGAAAGTATGCTCTCAAGTGTTTACAAAATAGATTTTTAAAATCATTTTTGAAAATTATGTATTTGTTCATTTTAAATTTATTTATCTTAATTGGAGGATAATTAACTTTGGATGAAGAAGGAAATGGCAGCCACTCCAGTATTCTTGCCTGGAGAATCTCATAGACAGAGGAGCCTGGTGGGCTACAGTCCATGGGGTTGCAAAGGGTCAGATGAAAGTAAAGTGTCTTAGCACAATTGCTTTGCAATATTGTGATGGTTTTTGCCATACGTATTATTTATTTCTTTTGAAATTGAAGTATAGTTGACTTACAACATTTTAGGTATGCAGCACAGTATTTCAGTTTTACGTGTATATATATACTTTTTCAATTATTTTCCCTTATAGGTTATTACAAGATATTGAATATAGTTTCCTGTGCTATATAGTACATCCTTGTCATATGTATATGTTAATCCCAACCTCCTAATTTATCCTGCTTCCACTCTTCCTCTTTGCTAACCACTAGTTTGTTTTATTTCTATTTCTGCTTTGTAAATAAGCTCATTTGTATCTTTTTTTTTTAGATTCTACATATAAGTGATATCATATGATTTGTCTTTCTCTGTCTGACTTCACTTTGTATGATAGTCTTTGAGTCCATCCATATTGCTGCAAATGGCATTATTTCATTCATTTTATGGGTGAGTAATATTCTGTTTTTAGACTATTACATCTTGTTCATCCATTCATCTGTTGATGGACACTTGCATTGCTTCCAGGTTTTGGCTATTCTAAATCTTGCGGCTATGAACATTGGAGTGCACATATCTTTTCAAATTAGGTTTCTTCTTTACTGATATATGCCCAGGAATGGGATTGCTGGATCATATGGTAACTCTTAAGAAACCTTTATACTTACACAATATAGATCTCGAATTTACAAGCATCTTTTAAATATTATTATAACATTTCAAGTAAAGTGTAATGTTGAGACTTTCTCAGTATTCCTGCTCCTCTTAGGTTACAGGCCTAACCTAGGGGTAATATATCTTGCCAAGTGCCACAGCAAGTCTTGGCGAATAGGAGGTCTTCTACTCATTCCTTAACAGCAGACTTATCTTATGCAAGAGAAGGTTCCAAGAAGATAGTAGATTCTGTGCCTGTCCTGAAGCTGAATGGTGCCTCCAGGTGCTCCTACTCAAACCTCAAACTTACACCAACCCTTGATTTCCACACCACCCAGATGGCATTCACAGATCTACTTTGCCCCTAATCTGGGGGGAGGATTTCTTGGAGGTCTGTGAAAAAGACTGGGGAGTGGATGAAAATTCCCTTTGTATCTGAGGTGCCCTAGTATTCTAAACTGTTGCACTAGTTCACACTGAATCAAAATTAATTTATTAAATTTCAGTTGTTTCCTTCTTACATACTTATATAAAGGCTACCTTCTTTTCCTTTCTTCCTATTTTATGATGCAACTAATTGAAACCATGCAATCTACTTCTCAAAGGGGCTTGTTTTCATTTGAAATATAGTTAATCAGGTTTCTTTGTGGTTTCAACTTTGTAAAGGTCTCCAAAAATTATGATTTCTTAAGTTATCAAGCTTTTCCTTGTTAGAGTTTTGGATTCTCACTTAGCACCAAGTAACATAGCATTGAAATATGCAAAGCACACAGGGCACAGGATGGTACAGTCTGCTCAGCCAATAACCACAGTCTATGGCAAAGCAGCAGCATGCTTGGGGCTGACCCACGGTCCATTATTTAAAGGTAAAACCTTACAGTGTGAGTATTCATCACAATTCATACATGTGCAGACATATGCACATATACATACATCAGAACTTTCCCAACACAGTTCTCATCTTGTGATTTCTACATCTTGTGAACTTTGTATTTTCTTGCTTGATTCTATTATAATTCTATTCTATGTAAAATGTTGATTTCTACCTGATAAATTGATTTTCCCACCCATTAATTAATAAAATCTTAGTTTACAAAATATTGCTTTAAATTGTATTCCTATTAGTGAAAGAATTGTTTCAAAAGTACACATTTGTATTATCTCTTTTAGTTAAGAAATTTAATAAAATTTGTTAAGTTTTATTAAAAGAGAGATACTGTGAAAAACCTTTGCTTACCTAACAAAAATGATGACAAGAGTACTTGAGAAAAAGAAGTAAATGCATCAGAAGTGCTGAGATCAATGCAAAAACATGAAATGTCTCTTTATCTGTCTATCTAATTCATGAATATCAGTTCAGTTCAGTCGCTCAGTCGTGTCCGACTCTTTGCGACTCCATGAATCGCAGCATGCCAGGCCTCCCTGTCCAACAACAACTCCCAGAGTTCACTCAGACTCACGTCCATTGAGTCCGTGATGCCATCCAGCCATCTCATCCTCGGTCGTCCCCTTCTCCTCCTGCCCTCAATCCCTCCCAGCATCAGGGTCTCTTCAAATGAGTCAACTCTTCGCATGAGGTGGCCAAAGTACTGGAGCTTCAGTTTTAGCATCATTCCTTCCAATGAAACCCCAGGGCCGATCTCCTTCAGAATGGACTGGTTGGCTNTGATGCCATCCAGCCATCTCATCCTCGGTCGTCCCTTTCTCCTCCTGCCCCCAATCCCTCCCAGCATCAGGGTCTTTTCCAATGAGTCAACTCTTCGCATAAGGTGCCCAAAGTACTGGAGCTTCAGTTTTAGCATCATTCCTTCCAAAGAAATCCCAGGGTTGATCTCCTTCAGAATGGACTGGTTGGATCTCCTTGCAGTCCAAGGGACTCTCAAGAGTCTTCTCCAACACCACAGTTCAAAAGCATCAATTCTTCTGCGCTCAGCCTTCTTCACAGTCCAACTCTCACATCCATACATGACCACAGGAAAAACCATAGCCTTTAGACGGACCTTAGTCGGCAAAGTAATGTCTCTGCTTTTGAATATACTATCTAGGTTGGTCATAACTTTTCTTCCAAGGAGTAATCGCCTTTTGATCTCATGGCTGCAGTCACCATCTGCAGTGATATTGGAGCCCAAAAAAACAAAGTCTGACACTGTTTCCACTGTTTCCCCATCTATTTCCCATGAAGTGATGGGGCCAGATGCCATGATCTTAGTTTTCTGAATGTTGAGCTTTAAGCCAACTTTTTCACTCTCTTTCACTTTCAACAAGAGGCTTTTTAGCTCCTCTTCACTTTCTGCCATAAGGGTGGTGTCATCTGCATATCTGAGGTTATTGATATTTCTCCCAGCAATCTTGATTCCAGCTTGTGTTTCCTCCAGTCCAGCATTTCTCATGATGTACTCTGCATATTAGTTAAATAAGCAGGGTGACAATATACAGCCTTGACGTACTCCTTTTCCTATTTGGAACCAGTCTGTTTTTCCATGTCCAGTTCTAACTGTTGCTTCCTGACCTGCATACAGATTTCTCAAGAGGTCTGGTATTCCCATCTCTTTCAGGTTTTTCCACAGTTTATTGTGATCCACACAGTCAAAGGCTTTGGCATAGTCAATAAAGCAGAAATATACGTTTTTCTGGAACTCTCTTGCTTTTTCCATGATCCAGCGGATGTTGGCAATTTGATCTCTGATTCCTCTGCCTTTTCTAAAACCAGCTTGAACATCAGGGAGTTCACGGTTCACGTATTGCTGAAGTCTGGCTTGGAGAATTTTGAGCATTACTTTACTAGCATATGCGATGAGTGCAATTGTTCATGAATATAACCAAGACAAATAGAAATGTTTAATATAAATAGTAAAGTTCTCTCTTCTCTCTCCTCTTTTCCTATACCACTAACCAAATTAATTACTGTAATGGCTTTAGTGTTTTCTTGTGTACCCTTCTTAAAATTTTGTATGTAAGTTCAAGAAAAGGCATATGCACCTTTTATACAGAAAGTAACAACAGCTCATTTCATTCTGTATCATTTTATGACAGACATTTTCCCCTCAATATATCCATTTTAGAGCTATTAAGTACCTTTTAATTCATTGTAAACTTCTGCCAAATAAGGATTTTTAAAATAAATCATTTTCTTATTTATGGATATTTAGATATTATTTTGGAGAAGGCAATGGCACCCCACTTCAGTACTCTTGCCTGGAAAATCCTATAGACGGAGGAGCCTGGTAGGCTGCAGTCTATGGGATCACTAAGAGCAGACACGACTCAGCGATTTCACTTTCACTTTTCACTTTCATGCATTGGAGAAGGAAATGGCAACCCACTCCAGTGTTCTTGCCTGGAGAATCCCAGGGACGGGGGAGCCTGGTGGGAGGCCATCTCCAGGGTTGCACAGAGTCGGACACGACTGAAGTGACTTAGTAGTAGTAGTAGTAGATTTTATTTTTCAGCTTTTAACTCTTACACACAGTGCCACAATCAATCATCTATCTAGTATGTATTGGGGCCATATTTTCATTTCAAACTTCCCTTCAGATAAGTACCAATAATGGAATTAGTTGGTAAAAAACGCATATGCATGTTAAGTATGTTAAATTTTGATATTGGTATGTTGCCTTCCCAAAGATCATTTCAGATTATTCCCCTTCTGTTTGTATGTGAGAATACCTCATTACCCAGATCTCCATCCTATTCCTAGCATTGTACTTATTTGTAGTATTTATTATTCTTTTAATGTTTGACTTAGTTCTATTTTATAATATAGTGTGTGTATGAGAGAGAGAGAATGAGTGTATGTGTGTGAGCATTGTGTGTGTATGTGTGTTTGTGATTTTTGTCCTTTAGTAATTCATGGCAGACTGAGCTGTAATATAAATTTGGGAGGTCATACTTTATCAATGTGAAAAAATTAAAAAATCTGAACAAATTTTGACATTTTTATTTTCTTCCATGTTGTTTTTAGATATATGTTGCAATGTAAAAATCACACTTCAAACTTAGTAACTTAAAACAATAGTATTTTTTTTTTCCCAATAAGTCTGGGCTGACTGGTATCAATAGGATAGTTCTTTTCCTGGTCTTTTAGAGATTATCAGTGTTTGGGGGGCAATTTAACTTTGTTGAAAGTAATGTGTACTTCATATTATTAATGTAGAATACTAAAATGGGATGAAAACTGATGTGGAGAAAGGAAATTAATGAATGTGGGTACTTTGGGTACAAAACCTGATGATCAAATAAATATTTAAAAATTATATCTCCCCAAGTGATTGATTTTTTCTAACATTAATACAATGAGTTATTGAATCTGAGCTTATTGACACCACATTCTGTTTAAGGTTCCCTTCGAACAGCCTGATGGCAACATCTATAAATGGTCCTATTTCTTCTGCTTCCCACCCTAAGTGCCCCAATATAGTTCTATCTATTTAGTTATTATATATCACCTACTGTCTTTGCTCCAAAGCACTCTGTGGACAGAACACATTCAATCAAAATGTAGGCTAGGAAATGCAGTTCTGTTGACTAAGCCAATTCCAGAATTTCTCTCTAAGGCACAACCTTAAAACACAACCTGAAACAACATTTTGCTATTTAATTCATCAGCAGAAAAGTAGCTCTGCTGAGATGGAATAAAGTTAGGACTGCCTAGCTTAACATGGACATTCGGTATTGATAGTGATCAGAGTCTGGGTTGCTCAAATACTATTTTAAGTAAGGAAGCATAGGACCAATGTTGCCAAGTTCAAGAATTATAATTGTAAACATACATTCTTCTCATGTGGGTGGAACTTACGCTTGTGGCTGCAGGGTAGGGAAAAGAAGAAAATCAACATTAATTCAGTAAGTTTCGACATCTCTGAGGAACAAAGGTAGAAACTCAAATCAGAGTGTTCAGTATTTGAATCAACATAGATCAGTCTTTGGATGTCCAGTCAGTGCTACTAATATTGCTCTTTGCGATTGCACTTTCCAGCTTGAGATTCTTCCTGTCAGCTTCATCATGAGCCCATTGCCCTGATTTCTGCTGTCATCATTTCCAAGTATTTATATAGCTTTGAAAGTATTTACATAGCTCTGCATTTCCCTTACTTGGAGAAGGCCAGGCCAGTTTATTATTATTATTAGCTTCTATTGTTTCCAAATGTTCCACACTGAATTCAGTTGTGCAAAGGGGATGTTTTTAATACTTGGTACTAACTACTATCAGCATTGTTCTGTAATCTCTTTCTGCTTTTTTGCCTCTCTCATGTTCTTTATTAATAAAATCCATACCTTGCAATTATTTAGTCTCCACTTAGCAGCATGCAGCAAAAAAAGAGAAAGCTGGTATTCTGCATTTCAAGAAATAGATCTTGAAATGAAAGGCCTACTGTTCAACTGATATCTTGCTTCTACCCTCTGCCTTTGTATCAATACTTTGTTATAGACAAATGGCTCTGCCTTCTGTGATTCTTCATCCCTGGACCATATAAGCCTGCCATAAGTAGAAGCCCACAAAAAGAGTGTGATGGCAACTTCAAAGAGAAGATTGTATCCTGCTTCTGCTGAGACATAATATAAAAGAAAAAAATGTTTATATGTGTGTATATATATATATATACACACACACATATATACAAAGAGAGAGAGAACAATGTGAGAGAGTGCAGGTTGGTAAGATGATAAGATTTTGCGTTCTTCTTTCTAAGGGTCTACTGAGTATAACAGGAACCCTTTAAAACCTAATGCAAGTCCATTGATTTTTTTTGTTGTTGTTGAATGCGAGACTGCATGCTTATCATCATTTCTGGCTCTAATTCTTTTCAGTTGTTTACAATAGTTTCCAGTTCAAGGGCTAGGATAAATCAAAGAGTACAAAACAGGCCCTTTTAAAGTCTTTAGGTTTTAAGAGAGAAATCTGGATATGAACTAAAAACACTTATGGTGGACAATTTCTGTGTCAGCCTTACCCTCTGTTTATTGCTGTCATTTAATTATCTTATTTTTCATCTGTCTCCAATACATACCCCTATGTACATAACTGAATTACAAAGGCAATGGCACCCCACTCCAGTACTCTTGCCTGGAAAATCCCATGGATGGAGGAGCCTGGTAGGCTGCAGTCCATGGGCTCGCCAAGAGTCGGATATGACTGAGCGACTTCACTTTCACTTTTCACTTTCATACACTGGAGAAGGAAATGGTAGCCCACTCCAGTATTCTTACCTGGAGAATCCCAGGGATGGGGAAGCCTGGTGGGCTGCTGTCTATGGGGTCGCACAGAGTCAGACACGACTGAAGTGACTTAGCAGTTCATTTAATAACTGTGTTATACCTATGCAAAATACTTCATTCTAGATACCTTATTCACTAGACCTTCTATTTTGATTCTGTATAATATTAGTTCCACTTTTTAATTAAATTCCAGCTAAATAACTATCTCTATGGGTTAGTTGAGAATAGCAAAAATATGATGTATCATACAATTTTGAAATTTAATAATTAAAACATCTGGAAATGCATTTTTTTTTATTTAGAAGAATCTAAAACCCCATTAAGGAGCTTTCTTTTGTCTGACTAATGATGTGTAAGAACAGTGAGAGTCATGGGTGATGGTTTCTCTCGGAAGAAATCAATTACTGTCTCATCTACTCTTTCCCTGTGGGAATAGAATGAATGTCAACACAATTCCAATTGGCACAAAACCTTGCAAAATGTTTCCCTTTCCTGGCTAACATTTGAAAATATTTCAAGTGAAAGATAGCACTAACTCTGATGCTTGTGTAATTTCTTTCTCCCTTCTTGCCTTTCTTTCACTGGATCACAGGAGCAATGCAAATTATACTAGATTAATATGATTCAGTTATTGTACTCTGAAAAGTTTAATTTACCCTCATTGTAAGAATTTGAGAAATATTTAAACTTATTTTTTTTTTTCTAACCTGATTTTAAATCCAATAAGATAACTCTGAAGTAAAATTAGCATTTCTAATTTGTGTGAAAAACTTGTCTCTTGCTGACAGGGTTGGTGATGAAAAAGAAATGACAAATTAATGTCTCTTATTTTTTAATTATTTAAACAGCCAGCATCTTGTCTTCCTCAAGCTTGGCCATAGGCTAAAGCTGTAACCCTCTTGAATGTTAAAATCATAAATAATCTAGGGATCCTGTCTTTTGGGACAAAAAATTCTAAGACAATTGTAAAGGAGTGCACTAACTATTCTCTTACCTCCTACAACCATTTGGTATAGATCCAACTCAAGCAAGCTATTACCTGCTTCTCCCTGGCCAAAAATACCCATTCATTCCGAATAAATTATGCTCCTCAAAGCCCATGAAGCTTCCCACTAAACTCCATGTGTATTTAACACAATCCAAGTGGTAGTAAAAAAAGAAAAAACAAAACTAAAAGAACTCTACATGTTAGACAGATGAATGAGTAAAGGAGATTTCTAATGCAAACAGAAGTACTATGAATAGGTAAATTGGAGACTAGCTAACTTGCTGAATAAAGTCATGCAAACTCAATTGAAATAAATGAGACTGGGTCTGGGTCACGAGTTTGCCACCTTCGTAAAACAGATCAATATTTTTTAAGATTCCTTTTAAGAAACAGTCATCCTCAAAGACTCCTGGGGAAGAGGAAAAACTCCCGTTGTTACACGTGTTAGAGAAATTGCACATAGTACATCTCCCTTTGCAGATTTGTAATGTGATCAAACACACTAAAACAGTGGTCTCCAAATGGAGTACATCAATATCACAGGGTGCACAAGATAATTCAGTAAAAGGTAGGAAGGAAACTTGAGAACAATGTTTTTTTAATTTTAATTTTTAATTGGAGGATATTGCTTTACAATGTTGTGTTGGTTTCTGCTGTACAACAGGGCGAATCAGTTATAAGTATACATATATCCTCTCTCATTTAATCCTCCCTCCCACAACCCCCACCCCCACCCCACGCCACCTCACCCACATCATCTTACCCCTCTAAGTTATCACAGAGCACCAGGATGACCAGACTGAATTCCCTGTGTTATATAACAGCTTCCCATTAGCTGTCTTCCTAAGTGGCACTGGTGGTAAAGAACCCGCCTGCTAACACAGGAGACATAAGAGATACGGGTTTGATCCCTGGGTCAGGAAGATCCCCTGGAGGAGGGCATGGCAAGCCACTCCACTATTCTTGCCTGTAGAATCTCATGGACAGAGGAGCCTGGTGGGCTGCAGTAAAGAGCCAGACACGACTTAAGCAACAAGGCACGCATGCATGCTATCTCTTTTACATTTGGTGATGTGTATAAATCAATGCTACTCTATTTTTATGATATTTTTATTTTATTTTGTGCATTTTATAAAGTACATATTATTATGATGAGTAAGTATTCAATTTACATGTGAACACACACACTTCTATTGGGAATATGTGCTCAACTGTTATTGATGAAATGTATGAAGAAAAAATTTGTACATTTCTTCATTACAGCATCTGAGAACTTTTGTAGTAAAACAACATTACTTTGAAGTTGTATCACCATAGGCTACTTTATGTGTATGTATGCATCCTTGATTATGATCCAGTGAAACATACTCTGTGAATCACAGTTTTTGCAGCCAAAAGATTGTTTTAATTTTCCCCCATTAACTATATCTTCTAACAGGCAAATGATAATGACCTGGATTTTAGAGTGTTTTGCAAATGCAGTTATTCTTGAAAAGTCTTGATCAGAGAGAACATAGTAAAGCAAAAGTATCAGGAAGAATTTTTACCTTCTTGGCAGCTGAGAACTTAGCCTATCAAACTTTAATGGATGCAGTTAAAAGACATGAGATTCCTGGGTCACCGATGAATGACAGCCTAACTGGTAGCCAGAGTGTCAGCATTTTGGGGTGGAGCTGGGGACCATTCTCTAAGACTCACTTCCCACAGGTAGACATGAGGAAGACTGGCTAACAGCTGCATAGACCACAAGCTGTTTTCAGGTGGGAAATCCTGAGTTTTGGGGGGTTTGGATCTTTTATAATGGGATAAAGCATCCTTCCACTTCAGATAAAGACACTATATCTGTCTTTCAAGGCTGTTCACCATTGTCCTTGAAAAAAATTGTCATGAATCAAAGGCAGTTGATGCCTCTGCCTGCAAAATATGTAGAAACATGCAAAATCATGGAGAATTGTCTCTTGTTTAAGCTGTGATAATGGATTTGGCTTTATAAAAAGTAAGCCAGCATACCTGCACCTAACCAATAATCTCTTTCAAATTCTTCCACACAGGATCATGTTCGTGGATACATAACTAGTGCAAACATGCAAAGCCCATGCTCAGAAGCCACACCATGAACTATGGTTTAATGATCTGTGATTGTTCCTGGTTATTGTCTTGAAACTCTTAATAATGTTATCTTAGTTAGTTCAGTTCAGTCGCTCAGTTGTGTCCGACTCTTTGTGACCCCCTGAATCGCAGCATGCCAGGCCTCCCTGTTCATCACCAACTCTCGGAGTTCACCCAAACTCATGTGCATTGAGTTGGTGATGCCATCCAGCCATCTCATCCTCTGTTGTCCCCTTCTCCTCCTGCCCCCAATCCCTCCCAGCATCAGGGTCTTTTCCAATGCATGAGGTGGCCAAAGTATTGGAATTTCAGCCTCAGCATCAGTCCTTCCAATGAACACCCAGGACTGGTCTCCTTTAGGATGGACTGGTTGGATCTCTTTGTAGTCCAAGAGACTCTCAAGAGTCTTCTCCAGCATCTAGTTCAAAAACATCAATTCTTTAGTGCTCAGCTTTCTTCACAGTCCAACTTTCACATCCATACATGATCATTGGAAAAACCATAGCCTTGACTAAACAGACCTTTGTTGGCAAAGTAATGTCTCTGCTTTTTAACATGCTATCTAGGTTGGTCATAACTTTCCTTCCAAGGAGTAAATGCCTTTTAATTTCATGCCTACAGTGATTTTGGAGCCCCCCAAAATAAAGTCTGATACTGTTTCCACTGTATCGCCATCTATTTTGCATGAAGTGATGGAACCAGATGCCATGATCTTAGTTTTCTGAATATTGAGCTTTAAGCTAACTTATTCCCTCTCCTCTTTCACTTTCACATTATCTTAGATCTTATGCTTTGTAAATGAAGTCCTGTGAGACAGTAGAGCAGTTGCCAGGCCCTTGGAGTCCTGGTTTATGCATAATCCCATCTCTTGCTGCCTCCCTGCCTCCTGAGAATCAATTCTATGCCATTTACTGTCCCTGACACCCCATACTCTGCCCAGCCTCCCCACCCGAGGAAGCCTGTTTCTCTCTAGGGCAGTGACTGTGTTATGTTAATTGGAGGAGGCATTTGTTTGCTGTTGCCCTTCTCCCCTTCTCCCCTGGAGAAGGAAATGGCAACCCACTCCAGTGTCCTTGCCTGGAGAATCCCAGGGATGGAGCCTGGTGGGTTGCCATCTATGGAGTCTCACAGAGTCGGACACGACTGATGTGACTTAGCAGCAGCAGCCCTTCTCCCCATATGAAGGCCTTGGATGATTGTAAGAGCAACAGTCACACATGCATCCAGAAGGTAGTCAGGCTGAGACCATGGAAGAAGGCTCCTAGCCTCACCTTGATCCAGTGCACTGTAAGTACTGAGGATGCATCCATGTGTGCATAGGAGCTTAAAGACCCTGGATACTTCCTGTTCTCCATGGTTTGTGCAGCAAGCCTGTGGAAAGAGGAAGTGCCTAGTTTGACTTTTCCAGGTGAGCCTTGCCCCCTTCAGGGTCCAACACATCCATCTAACAGCAGGAAGGAATAGTTGCCCAGCATGACCTGAGCCAACAGCAGGGCCCCCAGACATGTTAGTGTTTGCACTAGCCCAGTTGAGTATCCAGATGCCTAAGGGAGCAGTCCTCTTGCTGACACCATGCCTGGCAGGGCATCTTTTCTGCCTTCCAACCTTCCTGAGCCTAGTTTTCATTGTCTTTCCTAGTCATTTTGAGGCATCCTCCGGGGATTAACTCTGGCATAAAAATTGCATAATTTTGGTAATTCTTTAAATGAGTTAGAGCTTTCATATTTCCAGCTAAAACTGGCATTGTAAAATATAAAAAAAGAATGCTTAAATTAAATGCCAGTAATTAAATATTTTAACTTTCCTTTATTTAGAGTGATATTATATGACAGAGAAAATACGAAATGGCAAGCCGAAAAAGAGATAGCAGAAGAAAGGGAAAATTTATATATAGTATTTTTTGGTGGTTTTCCCCCACCCTATTTTTGCAAGAAGGATCCTTGCATTTTCATTTTGCACTTGGCCACTGTGATTTATGCATCAAGTCCTGCTCACCCAAGATATCCCTGCTTCACCTCACTCATTGCCCTTCACCTCAGAGCTCATTGGATTTGAAAACTGTTGAGGGGGTGCCCAAGCTCTGCATCTGTACCATACTCTTTTTCACTTTTATTTTTTTTTATTTTAAACAAGAGACAAAGAATCTCTGCTTCTATTTTCAAGAGGACAGTCTTACAACCTATCCCCTTGCATTACTACTACTACTACTAAGTCACTTCAGTCGTGTCCGGCTCTGTGTGACCCCATAGACGGCAGCCTATCAGGCTCCTCCGACCCTGGGATTCTCCAGGCAAGAACACTGGAGTGGGTTGCCATTTCCTTCTCCAATGCATGAGAGTGAAAAGTGAAAGTGAAAGTCGCTCAGTCGTGCCCGACCCTTAGCGACCCCATGGACTGCAGCCCAGCAGGCTCCTCCATCCATGGGAGTTTCCAGGCAAGAGTACTGGAGTGGGGTGCCATTGCCTTCTCCGATCCCCTTGCATACTGCACCCTTTATCTTGTTCTTGTCAGGGATCTCCACTTGAATTTATCCTTTCACTTGAACCATGAAATCTTCACATTTTTCACCTTTCCTGTATAATTCATACAATCTTATACTGTTAACTTTAACATGTACAAATAACATCACATTCAAAACAGGAAAATCTCTTAACCCTTCAACCCTGCTTTTAGTTGCCTTTTCATTTTTCTCATTTCATTTGCAGCAAAAATTCTTAAGACTTGTGCACATTCATTGTCTCCCTGTCTTCGCTTCAAATTCAGTCATCTTCCCATGCCACTCCTGCTGCTGTCTGTATATCTCTGCTGAATTGGCTTATTAAATTACCAAATAATCTCTTAATACCAAATTCACTGCTTGCTTATCTAGTCCGCATCTTACATGACTCTTCAGCAGCATTCAACATAGTTAATGACTCTTTCCTTCTTGGAATTCCTGGTTTCTGTGACTTCTCACTCACTTCACTGTTCATCCACCTTGTTGGCTACTTACCAGTTTTCTGCTGACTCCTCTTTCACCAAAACTTTAAGTGTTGGAATGCATCCAAAACCATATGCTAGGAGAACAAGATGGCAGAGAGGTAGGTGGATATGTAGTACATCTCTCTTCACAAATATATCATGAATACACCTTCAGACAAGAAGTGCATGCAGAACACCAACTGAAAATGGACAAGAGTACCAGACCAGAGGAAAGGAATATATAGAACATGAAAAACTCGCGATCAAGCCCTGAGTCTTTGTAGTGGGAGCATGGACTCCAAAACCCTAGATTACCAAAGAACTAACCCTAGGGAGTATCAAATAGTGGGAACTCATACAAAGGAAACCACTTGAATACAAGACCCAACATCACCTGACCACCAGTAGCACCTTGTGCAGGATGCTACATTTAAACAACAAACAAAAACAAATATACAATCATCAGCAGGCAGGAGTACCACCTCATTCAGCCTTTCCCATCAGAGGAAAAACAAACAAACAAACAAATGCTTAGCACAAATCTAAGCCTATAGGAAGCTTACACAAACCACTGGACCAAACTTAGGAGGGCAGAAACCAAAAGGAAGAAAGAATTCAACCTTGAAGTCTGAGAAAAGGAGACCTCCATCACAATAAGTTAAAAAAAATAATAATGAAAAGACAGAGAAATACTACACAAATGAAGGAACAAACTAGAAACACAGAAATCCAAATAAATGAAGAGGAAATGGGCAAACTACCTGAAAAAGAATTCAGAATAGTTCAGATAGTAAAGATGATCAAAAACCTTGAAAACAAATGGAGAAAATGCAAGAATCAGTTAACAAAAACATAGAAGAATTAAAGAGTAAACATACAGACACAAACAATTACTGAAATTAAAAATACTCTAGAAGGAATCAACAGCAGAATGTATGATGCAGAAGAACAAATCAGTGAGCTGGAAGATAAAATGGTGGAAATAACTTCTGAAGAGCAGAATAAAGTCAAAAGAATGAAAAGAAATGAGAATAGTCTTGGAGACCTCTGGGACCATATCAAACACACCAACATTCAAATTATAGGGGTCTCAGAAGAAGAGAAAAAGAAAGGGTATGAGAAAATTATAGTTGAAAATTTCCCCAACATGGAAAAGGAAATCTTTAAGAGTCCCATATAGGATAAACCCCAGGAGAAACAGTCAAGACACATACTAATCAAACTAACAAATAAAGAATATTAAAAGCAGCAAGGGAGAAGCAAGAAGTAACATACAAGGGACTTCAGATTATACTACAAAGCTACAGTCATCAAGACAGTGTGGTACTGGCACCAAAACAGAAATATAGACCAATGGAACAAGATAGAAAGCCCAGAAATAAACCCAAGCCCCTATGGGTACCTTATTTTTGACAAAAGGGGCAAGAATACACAATGGTGCAAAGACAGCCTCTTCAATAAGTGGTGCTAGGAAAACTGGATAGCTATATGTAAAAGAATGGAACTAGAACACTTCCTAACACCATACACAAAGATAAACTCCAAAAGGATTAAAGATCCTAAATGTAAGACCATAAACTAAAACTCTTAGAGGGCAACATCGGCAGAACAATTGAGGACGTAAATCAAAGCAAGATCCTCTATGACCCACTTCCTAGAGTAATGGAAATAAAAGCAAAAGTAAACAAGTGGGACCTGATTAAACTTAAAAGCTTTTGCATAGCAAAGGAAACTATAAGCAAGGTGAAAAGAGCCTTCAGAATGGGAGAAAATAATAGCAAATGAAACAACTGACAAAGAATTACTTTCCAAAATATACAAGCAGCTTATACAACTCAATGCAACAGAAACTAACAACCCAATCAAAAAGTGGGAAAAAGGCTTAAACAGACATTTCTCCAAAGAAGACATACAGATGGCTAACAAATACATGAAAAGATGCTCAGCATCACTCATTAATTGAGAAACGCAAATCAAAACTTCAATGAGATATCACCTCACATCAGTTGGAATGGCCATCATCAAAAAGTCTACAAACAAATGCTGGAGAGTGTGTGGAGAAAAAGGAATGGTCTTGTTCTGTTGGTGGGAATGCAAATTGATACAGCCACTATGGAAGATGATATGGGGATTCATTGAAAAACCAGGAACAAAACCACCATATGACCCAGCAATCCCACTCCTAGGCATATACCCTGAGGAAACCAAAATTGAAAACAACAACGTATCTCATTATTCACTACAGCACTATTTACAATAAATAGAACATGGAAGCAACCTAGATGTCCATCCACAGATGAATGGATAAGAAGTGATGGTATATATACATGATGGAATATTACTCAGCCATAAAAAGGAACACATTTGAGTCAGTTCTGATGAGGTGGATGAACCTAGAACCTATGATACAGAATGAAGTGCCTCAGAAAGAGAAAGGTAAATATCATATTCTAATGTATATATAAGGAATCTAGAAAAATGATACTGAAGAATTTATTTACAGGGCAGCAATGGAG
Organism: Aepyceros melampus; assembly: GCA_006408695.1. Lineage (NCBI taxonomy): Eukaryota > Metazoa > Chordata > Mammalia > Artiodactyla > Bovidae > Aepyceros > Aepyceros melampus. The sequence goes on from SJXQ01002002.1 coordinate 371,093, forward strand.
AAACAGACAGAGAATATACTTATGGACATGGGGAGAGGGGAGGAGAGGATGAAATGTATGGAAAGAGTAACATGGAAACTTACATTACCATGTGTAAAACAGATACACCAGGAATTTGCTGTATGCCTCAGGAAACTCAAACAGGATCTCTGTATCAATCTAGAGGGGTGGGATGGGGCAGGAGATGAGAGGGAGATTCAAAAGGGAGTGGATATATGTATACCTATGGCTGATTCATATTGAGGTTTGGCAGAAAACAACAAAATTCTGTAAAGAAATTATCTTTTTGTGCTGGATGAAGCACAAGCTGGAATCAAGATTGCTGAGAGAAATATCAATAACCTCAGATATGCAGATGATAGAAAAAATACAGCAGAAAGCAAAGAGGAACGAAAGAGCCTCTTGATGAAAGTGAAAGAGGAGAGTGAAAAAGTTGGCTTAAAGCTCAACATTCAGAAAACGAAGATCATGGCATCTGGTCCCATCACTTCATGGGAAATAGATGGGGAAGCAGTAGAAACAGTGTCAGACTTTATTTTGGGGGGCTCCAAAATCACTGCAGATGGTGACTGCAGCCATGAAATTAAAAGACACTTACTCCTTGGAAGAAAAGCTATGACCAACCTAGACAGCTATATTACTTTGCTTACAAAGATCCGTCTAGTCAAGGCTCTGGTTTTTCCAGTGGTCATGTATGAATGTGAGAGTTGGACTGTGAAGAAAGCTGACACCGAAGAATTGATGCTTTTGAACTGTGGTGTTGGAGAAGACTCTTGAGAGTCCCTTGGACTGCAAGGAGATCCAACCAGTCCATCCTAAAGGAAATCAGTCCTGAATATTCATTGGAAGGACTGATGTTGAAGCTGAAACTCCAATACTTTGGCCACCCAATGCGAAGAACTGACTCATTGAAAAAGACCCTGATGCTGGGAGGGATTGGGGGCAGGAGGAGAAGGGGACGACAGAGGATGAGATGGCTGGATGGCATCACCGACTCAATGGACATGAGTTTGAGTAATCTCTGGGAGTTGGTGATGGACAGGGAGGCCTGCCATACTGCAGTCCATGGGGTCACAAAAAGTCAGATATGACTGAGCAACTGAACCGAACTAACTGAATTATCCTTCAATAAAAAAATAAATGAAAAAGAGAAAGAAAAAAACCCAAACATATGCTACATGTCTCTCTAACCTCTTTTCTCTCTCTCTCTCTCTCTCATTTTATCCAGTTTGTATCTCCAAATTATATGTCCAACATCCTCATCTTAGATGCCTAACAGGCATTTCAGAGTTAAGATGCCTAAAATGGAACCCTTGATTTCCCCCAACAATGCTGTGCTCTGGTTTTTTTCTTTTTTTTAGCTCAATAAATGATATCATTTTCCATTCAGTTATTCAAACCCTTTAACTTTCACATGCTATTCATCAGCAAAGACCTTTTTCAAACCTTTAAGCCCAGTTGAAGTCAGTTCTCTTTTCTATCCGCTTAGATACACGATAGCATGAGTGACCGATACTTCCTACTACAAGACCCTTGACTAGTTTCCATACTTGCCGTCTGCAGACCTGATAGTAAGTTGAGTGATTTTTTAAAAACATAAATTATGTTAGTGTTTGACTCTTAAAATGGGTCCCTTGGCTTTATAAGATCACACACTAAACTTGGTACCCACTTAGGTTTCTATGCTCACCCTGTATTATTTTCCCCTCATATTCCAGGTGCACTGCCTCCCCGCCCCCACTCCTCTCACTCCCACAGAGCTTATTTTCTGGACAGCAGACACCTTAGAGGACTGGCTCATATCTCAAACAGTACCGGGAAGATAGTATCCAATACATATTAAATAAATGAATACATTATTTATCTTTCAATTTTTCCATTTTTTCTAGTATAGATTTATTAAGTACCCCATATATTATTATTCAAATATAAATTTAATAGTTTTGCATTTAGAAAATACCCCCAGAATCTCTGTGAAACACATACCTTCATTTATAATGGTCTCTGTTTTTAAAGTTGTTCATTTCATTCCCTAAAACAGAAGCACTTATTTGTTACTTTAACGTTGTGGTTTGGTTGTTTCCTTTAGACTATTAGAGTAATTGATTGGTAGAATCATGGTTGTGGGAAACCATATAGCTTAATGGAATTCTTGAGAACTAGGAATTAAAATCCATCCTGACTTTATGCCTCTATTATTCTTGACCCTGTGCACATCCTTATCTAGAGAATGGTATTAGTATAATATCTTTATTGGTGATGGACAACTTTATGAAACAGAGCATTAAGTAGGTCTATCCTACTTCTGGTAACATAAGGGTGAAAAGCAAATATGAATAGTCTGGAAGCCCCAGAGAACTCACATTTACATCTGATCTTTTACATTTTGGAGATTCTGATAATAAAACATTTTCTCTGTGTAAATTTGGATGCTCTGTAGAGAAATATTTAGATAAATTAATAAGGTTATTAAATTGTCTATTGATATATATATATAATTTATTTAATTTTAATTGAAGGATAATTACTTTACAATATTGTGTTGGTTTCTGCCATAAATTAACATGAATCAGCCACAGGTATACATATGTCCCTTCTTGATTATATAATCATTCCTTTCAGTTCAGTTCAGTTCAGTTCTAGGATCACCAAATGAATAGGTAGAAGGCAGGTAGGGGTGGAGTTTTGCGATACTTCAAAAGTTGGCTGAGGTAAGTTATGACTGACAGTGAAGCACAAGGGAGAGGACATTTTTTTTTTTTCTGCCAAGACAAACACACTCATCTTCAAGACTGTTTTCTCTGGGAGTCCTTTCACATTGTTTAAGTCTCAAATTCTCTTATCACAGGGCTTCTTGTGCGGCACCGGCTTTACATTCCATGATGTCTCAATTAAGCTATAGGCTCTGTGAAGACAAGATCTGTAAATGTCCTCACTATGGCTATTCCCCTACTGAATTAAATGATTAAATGAATGGATAAATAGAGCTAAATAATGAATGAATAGAATGCTAATACAATAGCTCATTATCATCTGAAAGAATAGCATGAAGGTATATAGAAATCATTGACAGATCTTCTTTCATGTTTGATGTCTCTTATTTGAATCAGGTAAAGGGAATTAAAAAAAATAACCCTGGAATGATTTTTTTATTATTATTTGCACCCTGTATGAAACTGTTTGCTAGATTTGACAATGATAAAAAAGAGAAAAGGAATTCCATGGAGAGAGGAGCCTGGCGGGCTAGTCTATGGGCTCGCAAAGAGTTGGACATGACTGAGCGACTTCACTTTCCTTCACTTTCATGACGAAATTCTGACTCTTTTTCTTCCTGTGGTTTATTGGTTATGGTTTATAAAATTAAGAAAATGCCTGTCTTGAAACACATCTTTGTTGTTGCTCGGTGACTCAGTCATGTACAGCCCTCTGTGACCCCAGGGACTGCAGAAGCCAGGCTGCCCTGTCCTTCACCATCTCCTAGAGCTTGTTCAGACTCCTGTCCTGTGAGTCGGTGATGCCATCAAGCCATCTCATCCTCTGTCATCCCCTTCTCTCCTGCCTTCAGTCTTTCCAAGCATCAGGGTCTCTTCCAGTATGTGGCTCTTCACGTAAGCACCCAAACTACTGGAGCTTTAGCTTCAGCATCAGGCCTTTTGATGCATTGAATATTAAGGATTAATTTCCTGTAGGACTGACTGGTTTGATCTCCTTCCAGTCCAAGGGATTCTAAAGAGTCTTTTCCAACACCACAGTTCAAAACGATTAATTCTTTGGCACTCAGCCTTCTTTATGGTCAACTCTCACGTACATGCATGATTACTGGAAAAACCATAGACTATATGGATTTTTTCAGCAAAGTGATGTCTCTGCTTTTTAGTTCACTGTCCAGGCTTGTCACAGCTGCTCTTCCAAAGAGCAAGCGTCTTTTAATTTCATGGCTGCAGTCACCAGCAGCAGTGATTTTGGAGCCCCTCAAAACAAAGTCTGTCACTGTTTCCATTGTTCCTCATTGTTTCTTCTATTTGCCATGAAGTGATGGGACCAGATGCCATGATCTTAGTTTTTTTAATGTTGAGTTTTAAGCCAGCTTTTCCACTCTCCTCTTTCACTTTCAACAAGAGGTTCTTTTATTCCTCTTTGCTTTCTACTGTAAGGGTGGTGTCATCTGCATAGCTAAGCTTATTGATATTTCTCTCCACAATATTGATTCCAGCCTGTGCTTCATCCAGACCAGCATTTCGAATGATGTATTCTGCATATAAGTTAAATAAGCAGGGTGACAATATATAGCCTTGACCTGCTCCTTTCCCAATTTGGAACCAGTCCATTGTTTCATGTTCGATTCTAATTGTTGTTTTTGACCTGAATACAGGTTATTCAGGAGGCAGGTAAGGTGGTTTGAAATTCCCATCTCTTGAAGAATTTTCCACAGTTTGTTGGGATGCACACAGTCAAAGGCTTTAGTGTAGTCAATGAAACAGAAGTAGATATTTTTCTGGAATTCTCTTGCTTTTCCACTGATCCAGCAGATGTTGACAATTTGATCTCTGGTTCCTCTGTCTTTCCCAAATTCAGCTTGAACATCTGGGAGTTCTTGACTCATGAACTGTTGAAGCCTAGCTTGGAGAATTTTGAGCACTACTTTGCTAGCATATGATATGAGTGCTATTGTGCAGTAGTTTGAACATTCTTTGGCATCCTTTCTTCGGGATTGCAATGAAAACTGACCTTTTCCAGTCCTGTGGCCACTGCTGAGTTTTCCAAATTTGCTGGCATACTGAGTACAGCACTTTCACAGCATCATCTTTAAGAATTTAAATTACTCAGCTGGAATTCCATCACCTCCACTAGTTTTGTTCATAGTAATGTTTCCTAAGGCTCATTTGACTTCACACTCCAGGCTGTCTGACTCTAGGTGAGTGATCACACCATCGTGGTTATCTGGATCATGAAGATCTTTTTTGTATAGTTCTTCTATGTATTCTTGCCACCTCTTCTTGATATCCTCTGCTTCTGTTATTATCCTTTGCCTTTTACTTCTCTTCTTTTCTCAGATATTTGCAAGAACTCCTCAGGCAACCATTTTGCCTTTTTGTATTTCTTTTTCTTGGGGATGGTTTGGATCACTGCCTCCTGTAAAATGTTATAAACCTCTGTCTGTAGTTCTTCAGGTACTTCTGTCTATGAGATCTAATCCTTTGAATCTATTTTTCTAATCCTTTTAATCTATTTTTCATTTTCACTGTATAATCATAAGGGATTTGATTTAGGTCATACATGAATGGCCTAGTGGTTTTCCCTACTTTGTTCAATTTAGGCCTGAGTTTTGCAGTAAGAAGTTCATGATCTGAACCACAGTCAGCTCTGGGTCCTGTTTTGCTCATTGTATACTGCTTCTCCATCTTCAGCTGCAAAGAATGTAGTCAGTCTGATTTCAGTATTGAGCACCTGGTGAGGTCCATGTATAGATTGTCTCTTGTGTTGTTGGAAGAGAGTGTTTGCTATGACTAATGTGTTCTCTTGTCAAAACTCTGTTAGGCTTTGCCCTGCTTCATTTTGTACTCCAAGGCCAAACTTGCCTGTTACTGCAGCTATCTTTCGACTTTCTTTCACTTTTGCATTCTAGTACCCTATGATGAAAAGGACATCGTTTGTTGCTGTTAGTTATAGAAGGTCTTGTAGGTCTTCATAGAATCATTCAAATTTCAGCTTCACCTAGGCTAATGTTAGTAAAATTAGCAAAATATTAGCCACTAAATTAAATGGTAGATATTATCATTATTACTTCATTGATGGCTCAGCCAGTAAAAATTCACCTGCAATGTGGGAGACCTTGGTTGATCTGTTGGTTGGGAAGATCCCCTGGAGAAGGGAAAGATACCCACTCCAATATTCTGACCTGGAGAATTCCACAGACTGTATAGTTCCTGGAGGAAAAGCTGTGACAACCTAGCCAGCATATTAAAAAACAGAGACATCACTTGGCTGAAAAAGTGCATATAATTAAAGCTATGGTTCTTTCAGTAGTCATGTATGGATGTGAGAGTTGGACTAAAAAGAAAGTTGAGCACTGAAGAACTGATGCTTAACTGTGGTGTTGGAGAAGCTTCTTGAGAGTCTCTTGGAGTGGAAGGAGATCAAACCAGTCAGTCCTACAGGAAATCAATCCTGAGTATTCATTGCATTGAAAGAACTGATGCTGAAGCTGAAACTTCAATACTTTGGCCACCTGATGTGAAGAATTGACTCATTGGAAAAGACCCTGGTGCTCGGAAAGATTGAAGGCAAGAGGAGAAGGAGACGACAGAGAATGAGATGGTGGATGGCGTCACCAGCTTGATGGGAATGAGTTTGAGCAAGCTCCAGGAGTTGAGGGACAGGAAGCCTGGCATGCTGCAGTCCAGGGGGTCACAAAGGGTTGTACATGACTGAGCGACTGAACTGAACTGATTATCATTTGCTTGTACATCTTGGATAATAATTTAATTTTTTTTAACAGCAGTATTAAATTTTGAGACTTTTTTGACTCCCCACCCCCCGTGAGTTAATTCATGCTTAAGATAAGACAATGATTTTTAGAACATATAGAATAAAGCATTGCTCTTTAGAATAATTCCAATAAGTTATTAATTACTAATCATTTGCATATTCAAATATCTTTTTGTAGGAAAATTATTTCTTTTTTAAAAATCAGACTTCTAGGTTTAAGTTCCAGGGACATGAAGTTAGAATTTTTAGTTTCAAAAATAGTTGATATCCCATCTTTGAAAGTAGAATTAAGTTGGTAATATTTCTCCCAAAAATAATTAAGTTGTTCAAGTAATTTATATTCTACACAATTTTCATTGTAACACCCATGTCCTCTGGACTATATACTTGTAAATATTATCTGCCATACTGATTACATCTTTTTCTAATCTCCTCTCATTTCTTCCACCTCCTCAATTTGCAGATAAAGATTATGCTACATGAGTTAATGTTTTGAAAAAAACAAAAAGCCATTGCACTCAACCCGTATGCACATTATTTCCTCCCTTATTTCATACTTACTTGAAACAATCATATGTATTAGTATAAACAGTAGATTTAAGAAGAGATTAGGCTGTTGTTTTGTGAATGGCTAAATGGTACTGTAATTTTTAAAAATGGCTTTTCAGAGGTGAATTACTGGTTCAAACTTGGGTAAGGTAGAAACGATTAGAAGTTATTACCCTCTGAAAGTTTATAGGTAATTTTTGTCCAGTTTATAGCTTTCCCATGGACTGGTGCCCAGCCTTAACTATTACAGGTATTTTAAGACTGCTGATAGGAGCTTTCCCTGAGAAAGGACATATGACTGGTCCCTGGAGTCTGGTATTAGAGAGCTATCCTAACTCAGGAATAAAACACAGTTGAAAACTTTTCTTGTAACCTTTTAATAATTCCATATAATACATAACTTTCAATTCAATCCAGTTAGATGAAATGAATACTTCTGTAACAATAACGTTCAAGGTACACAGAGATTAGTAAATGCTAAGAAGTACTATTCAGAAGACACTAAAAAGCAAGCTCACTTCAGTTTTCTGGGTATTGTTTTTAGGATACTATAGTCTTCAGTTGATAGTTTTATATATATATATATATATATATATATATATATATATAACCACGTTTCTCTTGATTTCTCTCCACACACGGAAGTTTGAGTTTCAGCTGAATTTAATCAGGGAAAGTTGATTTTTACTGGGACACTTGTGTGTTAATGAAGGCTCTTAAAATCTGTCAGGGCAAGTATTTCTTTGGTAAACCATACCAATTCATATTTATCAAATTTGACTAAGATATTTGGGAATAACTCAATAATAACACATTTCAGGGGAAATAAGAGTCAAGCATAATTAAAGAATTAATCTCTTTCTTTGAGAATGGGTATTATTATTACTAAATGTTATCAGGAATATGTGACACCACTCTCACTTTCACTTTAATGAGTTGGTAATCATTTGTCAGATCTCTGTCCCAGCCCATCCATGCTTCATGGTCTAGATTCATGATTTATGGCCCTGTGTGTTTGTGTGTGTGTGTGTATTTATATATGTGTGTATGTGTTTACATGTGTTTGTGCTTCAGGTTTTGTTGATCCTATTGGCTGAATTGATAATAATTTCTTGTATTGTCTTTGTTCAGATTGTGTATCTATTGGAATTCTTCAGACATCTTCAACAATAACTCAAATTACAATCACTCCTGAGCTTGCTGACTTATTTAAAAATATCTAACAAATATCTCTGCTTATCTGTTTATCTTCTTTGTTCTGCTGCATTTTTCCCTTTCTCACACTTCCCTAGTATTTCTCCAGCATTTATATCTTTATTTGGGCAGAAAATTCTTTATGCTTGAGATTTGTTCTTTCCCATTTTCTGAATGAGGTGGAGATATTCCAGATTTGAGGATAACCCAATTTGAGGTAGGGATGTTTTGATTTTATGCATTATTATTAGGAACAGTTATTTGGTATAAAACAAAAGAGAGATTGCTTTCTGATACATTTTCTTGCCTGCTGTCTTGTTCTTTCTCCTTCATTTAAAAAGCAGTTTATATTAATTGTAGAAAAAATTGAACATAAATATAAGAAAAAATGAAAATTCCCTGTATACTCAACTCCTTGAAAGAACTAACTATATGCTATACTGCCTTCTGGCCCTTTCCCAGTAAATATGAGTGCTGGTTTGCATATGTTTTAATACATTTAAATAAAATGCATTTGTATATACTTGTACTTATACATAGGAGAAGGCAATGGCACCCCACTCCAGTACTCTTGCCTGGAAAGTCCCATGGACAGAGGAGCCTGGTAGGCTGCAGTCCATGGGGTCACTGAGTTGGACATGACTGAGCGACTTCACTTTCAGCTTTTACTTTATGCATTGGAGAAGGAAATGGCACCCCACTCCAGTGTTCTTGCCTGGAGAATCCCAGAGACGGGGGAGCCTGGTGGGCTGCTGTCTATGGGGTCACACAGAGTCGGACATGACTGAAGCGACTTAGCATCAAGCAGCAGCAGCAGTGTTTATGCATGGGCTTCCCTAGTACTCTTGCCTGGAAAGTCCCATGGACAGAGGAGCCTGGTAGGCTGCAGTCCATGGGGTCACTGAGTTGGACATGACTGAGCGACTTCACTTTCAGCTTTTACTTTCATGCATTGGAGAAGGAAATGGCACCCCACTCCAGTGTTCTTGCCTGGAGAATCCCAGAGACGGGGGAGCCTGGTGGGCTGCTGTCTATGGGGTCACACAGAGTCGGACATGACTGAAGCGACTTAGCATCAAGCAGCAGCAGCAGTGTTTATGCATGGGCTTCCCAGGTGGCTCAGCGGTAAAGAATCCACCTGCTGGATGCAGGAGATGCAGGAAATGTGGATTCGATTCCTGGCTTGGGAAGATCTCCTGGAGGAGGAAATGGCACCCCACTCCAGTATTTTTACCTGGAGACTCCCAAGGCAGTGGAGACTGTTGGGCTCCATAGGGTGGCAAAGAGTCAGACACGACTGAAGCAACTTAGCACCAACACCACACATATACTTATATCCTGGGATCATAGTTTATATAAAATATTTTAGCCTATTTCTTTTCTATTATATTGTGAAAATTTACTATGTCATTAAACTTCTTTAAAAAATTTATTTTTAAAACTTCTTTACTATAAAGTGAAACATATAGTTGTAGAAGCATGATAAAGAAAGAAACTCGACAGTCACAACACCTAGAGATATCCTTCACTGTTAACATTTTCTTCTGTTTCCTCCTAGACTTTTACATACATATGCAGAATAATTTAAACATAATTTCAGTTCAGTTCAGTCACTCAGTCGTGTCCGACTCTTTGCGATCCCATGAATCGCAGCACGCCAGGCTTCCCTGTCCATCACCAACTCCCGGAGTTCACTCAGACTCACGTCCATTGAGTCTGTGATGCCATCCAGCCATCTCATCCTCGGTCGTCCCCTTCTCCTCCTGCCCCCAATCCCTCCCAGCATCAGGGTCTTTTCCAATGAGTCAACCCTTCGCATGAGATGGCCAAAGTACTGGAGCTTCAGTTTTAGCATCAGTCCTTCCAAAGAAATCCCAGGGCTGATCTCCTTCAGAGTGGACTGGTTGGATCTCCATGCAGTCCAAGGGACTCTCAAGAGTCTTCTCCAACACCACAGTTCAAAAGCATCAATTCTTCGGCGCTCAGCCTTCTTCACAGTCCAACTCTCAC